>PVJI01009868.1:0-63300 GCA_004026765.1 Micronycteris hirsuta | reverse complement strand
GAAGAAACAAAAACAAATAAACAAATAAAAAAACCCTCTTGTACATTATTTCTGTAAGCTGCCACTAATCCTTTCCTGATATGAGACAGGATATAAATAAAAAAATCTGCTCCGTCTTCCCCCTGGGTGCCCCACTCCACTTGGATTTAGGTCATCTATTTATGATCTATTTTTGAATCTCAGGATTCTGACTGTGTAAGCAGGAACCACAGAGCCGGCTCTGGGACCAAGACACCTGCCAACACCAACATTCCACAATGTACAAGCTGAGCCCAGCCCAGGGATCTGGGGAAGATGTGGGAGCTTCCACAGAGGGGCTGTCAGCATGCCAGGCCTGGGTAGCACCATGAATCAAGAGGAATAGTCTATAATCACATCTCCCTGGGCCTCAGCTTAAACTTATGGAAAATGGGGGTTTTAAACAAAGATCATTTCTGAAAGTGAAAAGTGGGTTTCTCAGAGCACCCAGTGCCATGTCTGAAACAAGGTGTGGTTTAAATATCAAACAGCCCTTCCAGCTCCCCAGCGGGCTTCAGATGACAGGAACTTAGCACGGCCTTACGGATTCCTCTGCCACAGCAAATGCTCATACGTTTCAGAACATAGGTGGACACATCGCACTGACGTCAGACCTGCATAAGTGGGGTAGACAGTCCCCAAGGCGCCCAAGCAATTGCAGTGCCTCGTGACACAGGTGGCAGAGGCACAGTGCAGAGATGCAGCAGCACCTCAGGCTCCAGGTTCAACTGGTCCTGAACATACCCACACAGTGGTACAGTAATCTTATAAAAATGCAAACCCCCACTACCTTGGAATACAGTCCAAACACAGGTACAAGTATAAGAGTTAGAGTGACTGGCTCTGCTAATCTCCCTATTCACCCACACTGGAGAGCACCCAGTTCTTTAAGGGCAGCGCCCGCCCTTCTCATGCTTCTGGCCATTCATACCTACTCTCCCATCAGCAGGGAGCCCTCTGCCTTTTCTACTCCTTTGCCTGACTCTGCTTCAGCCTTTGCTTAGATGGCACCTTGTCGGAAAGCTTTTCCTAAGGCCAACCCCAGCCAGGCTGTGGGCACTGCTCTGTGTTCTCCTATAGCAGCCCTGCCTTCCCCTAATCACAGCACCCAGAGCATCAGCGAGAGTGTCTGCTGGATGGGGTGGGGACCAGCCACCAGACTCCGAACGTGGGAGGGCAAGGCTGTGTCTCCTTTTGTTCCTGTCGTTTCCCTAGCACCTAACCCCATGTCTGGCAGACACCAGGAACTTAATAAACACAGATTGAGCATAAGAATGATTAAATGAGATGACACTCAGTTCGCTGAGCACCAGCAGTTTGTTACTAGGCAATTGTCCTCAGGAGACCTGGCTCTATACCAAGGGGTCATTTCAGGCCTTGAAAAGGGGAAACTGGCAAGAAACAAACAAGGTCTGCATCGGAAAGGACACTGCATTCAGGACAGAAAAATTACAAGGGAAGATTCGGAGCTGGGCCTAAGGAAAGCTCTATCCCAGGAAATGGGCTAATTGGGTGAGGACAACAGATAGGATAGGATGGGGAGGGTTCAAGCCCCATCAGGATGGGGGACGAGGACACACAGGGGTCATTGGCTTTGGGCCTGGTCCTGTCCTGGCTGGTCAGGTACACACAGGGTGGACACAGCCCTGCTTGGTGAGTGGACATCCAGAGACAGAGAATGGAGGTATGCTCAGCTCTATTGGTCAGGCCCTTGTGTCCATGGGCCTGGACACAGGGTCTGACCAACAGAGTGGGATGGTCCACATGGGGTCATCCCAGTGTGTCATTCCTGCTCCTCCAGCCACGGCACCGTCGCAGCCCTCCTTACAGGCTGCACAGAGCCCTGTGCCACCCCGTCCCTGCCCTCCTGTCAGAGAAGCTCTCCAAGATGCCAGCCACAGCCGGAGGTCCTCTGAAGCAGAGGTGACACTCACTGACATTGGTCCAAGTCTCCCTGAGGACCTAGGGGTAACACTCTGCTGCCACCCCCATAACCTGCTCCCCTTCTAATCTTGCTTTTCCCAAAGACAATGAGTGACTTTCACCCCAGAGACTCCGAAATACAGTTCCAGGATCGCACCTGCGGGGGTACACCTGAGTGAAGAAACAGATGCTCATGAGCAGAACACAGGTATCCCCAGAGGAGAGGATCACAGGGATTCCAGGAAGATGTGAGGTTTGCTGCTGAAGAGGTTAGGTCAGGCCCCAGATACAACAGAGAAGGAGCAAGGAAAAGTCCATGCTGTGGTCTCCCATCACGCCCCAGCCCAGAGAGATGCCCCGAGATGAGGCAGACTAAAGGATCTGAGGGCAGACAGCCCAAGTCACAAGAAGAAGAACGTGCATCTTAAGGGCATTGTCTGAAAATCCCTTCCTATTTTGAATCCTGAAAATCACAGGGAGACACGTGCCCAGGAGAAAGTGAACTGCAGACCTGTGAGAGTATCAGCAGAGTGCAGAGATGTCCAGAATGGCCCCACCCCATCCCCCCAGTTCCTATCTGCCCCACCCCACTTCCTTTACCAGGAAGCACGTGCTCCTCAAAGACGGGTGGCAGCCGGAAAGGGAGCAGCAACGAGCACACGGACAGAACGTCCCCCCAAAATGGGTGGTGGGTGGGAGTGGCCACGGAGGAGAAAGAAACAGCAGAAAGAGCAGATAAAGAAAATGTGAAATCCATCATTATAACTATCTCTTAGCGGAAAAAAATAAAAAGATAAAGAGTTCAGACAAATATCCTCCCCTGCCTCAAATAAGGCACAGATAACATGGTCTCTCAAAGGAAAAGTAAAATCTAGGAAGACAGAAAAAAGTTCAAAGAGGAGATTATAAAACAACAGACACAGATGAAAAGCAAATCGTGAAGCTCGGGAAAGAGCTGGGCCAAGGAGAGGCCCGGAGAAAACTCACTTACAGGCTAGGACACAGCAGAAGTTCTCTGTCCACCAGCCTTTTCCAAAACCTCTGCTGCCCTAGAGCAGCTCCGCACCTCACCGGGCGATCCTGTCCCCACTGACAGGTGAATCCCCACGGCGGTGGCGGCGGCAGAAGTGGGAGAAACAAGCTGTAGCTGTCAGTTCGGAAATGCGGACTTGTTGTTCCTGCCTCTGGATGACACCTTGGGATTCGGGGCCTCAAACTTTGTATTGCTATTTCCACCAGTGGAGGGAGCCCTGGTGAGGTGACTTTCAATACTTTTTAAATGATTTTTCCTCTTGACTCTACATTACAATAAGTTAACAGACACTAGAAGCCAGAATCCTTTCTTGCTGAAATTATTTGTTCTCTGGAAGGAGGCAGGGTTTATTAATCAGGAATCCAGCTCATGATCTCAGCGGAAAGTTACTGAAGGCCTCAGGACCCTGGTCTCCCTGTCCCCACTCCCCACCCTCCTCACATGCACGCTAAACCAAACGACAGTGACAGCCCTGAGTACCCAGACCCACAGGGAGGTTCAGAAGTCGTCTCAAAGGAAGCTTTCTCCTCCCCCTTGAAGTTGAAGCCTCTGCTTCCTGATATCCCAATAGAATGATAGAAGTAACACCCCAGAGTTCTGCAGGGGGAGCTACGGTGATTCTGTGTCTGCTTCCCCTTCCAAGCGACTACCCCAGTGCAGGGTTCCTGAAAAAGCAGGCCAGCAAAGCAGTGAGCAGTCAGAGCACTCACCCATCAGAGAGACAGCGGTGAGGATGATGCGAAACATCTAGATTTAGTCGGATGCCTGCCAGGCCCTTGTCTCAGCCAACCCCCACCTAAGGCAGGCACCCAGCGAGAAAGAGAACTGGCTGTGGGGTATGTTGTCCCACGGGGTCACAATGTTCAGGTCTCTGAGACAGAGAAGTCTTGGGGCCTCCAGGACTGTCAACATTACTTTTTACCATCTCCAAACAGAATAACTGTTCATGAATAATGTGCCCGATGCTTGGACTCTGCAATGGAAAAAGTATGTGTCAGCATCTTCAGGGAGATGCAGATAGGAAACCCAACACGCCTGGCTTTTGCCTTAATATGCACTAAGACCGGGGTCCCATAAATGGCGCACATGTACCTCATCCTGGGCTGGAGTCCCCCAGTACTTGTGCGGCCTGACGCAGGTGTTGATATGCTTCCAATACGCAAGGGTGCAAGACTGCCCAACCCTGATCCAAATACGCTGATCCCTCCACTGTGACAGAAAAGACAATGCTGTCTTTCACATCATTTGTGTGCTATGGTTTTAAGTCTGACCCCATCTTTATGACTATGAGTTTAGGAACCACAGGTTCTTACCTCAGAGTCTGGAAGGGGCTCTGAATTCCGGAAACATAAAACTGAAAAGATTTTCAGAGGTCAGCAAGTCAAAAATCCACTGACAACAGAAATCCTCTCCATATTGTTTGGACTCTGCTGGGCACTTGCTATCTCACGAGACAACATGTGCTGTCTTCTGGCCAACTCGTTAGAAATGTATGTTAGTTGCAAGTTGTCTCCCTATAATCTGGAACAACACAGAGCACACCCCCATTTCTCTATAAGACATACCGTCTCAACACCACTTCTAGACCGATGTGTACTTTTAAAAGGCAAGGCCTCAATTATCAACGGTAATGTAGTCATCCTAAGCAGTTTCAAGTCCCGTCTCCTTTCTACAGTTCCTCTGTGGTCCTTTCTAGTCTCCCTGCCGGAGCTTTGGCCCATCCTCTCAATATCTCCCGCCAGACTTTTCAATGACCTCCTTGCATCCAATCTCCCCTCCCTGCAACACCTCACCACCGGGAATGATCTTTCTAAAATGAAAATTGACCATGCTATTGTCCTTCAGTGGCTCCCCATTGACTTTGGACAAACCCACGTTCCTCAGTAAGAATTTCTATAATGGAGAGCTAGCTTTTATATAATACAGGCAATCTACAGAACTCAGATGGTATGCCAGGCACTGGGCTAAGACCACACTGTCTTATTATTAAGCCTTGCAAAAAGTCTTATAAGGTGAGTTCCACTTTTATCCCCATTTACCAAGTGAACATAAAGGCCTTTACCAACTCTCTGAGTAGATTTGGTGTTGGATCTCAGTCCAGTGTTTCTTGCATAGAGTGAGTACACACCCAGTCACTGTAGTTCAGCACAAGGATGGGCCTTGGCAGCCTCTCCAGGTTTATCTTACAGCTTCCTCTCCCCAGGGGCTCTGTGGTCCAGCTATACTATCTTCAGTGCCTAAAGCAAAAGCAACTATTGGCAGTTCTTTATGCAAACCTGGGTGCTGCCTCCTGCAGGGACATGGCTTGTGCATTGCCTGCTGGGAATCCTTAGCCTGCTACCAACCTGGCAGTTCCTGCCCACCCAGCAGCTCAGGTTAGCTCCTCTCAGTCAAGTTTTTCCTGAACCTCTACATCATAATAGGTCATCAGACACTAGAAGTCAGAATCCTCCACTAATCACTTCCTCTTTCAGAGTCTCTTTCCCCAGTTCCTGTCACATTCGGGGCCCTTGTATGTTCATTTGCCAGTTACCACTCCAGATGTTAACCCTTTGGAGACAATGCCTGTTTCTTAGTCATAAATGTATTCACAGACTCTAAGACAGGCCTAAACAGTATGGATTCCTCAAAAATTCAAAAGTGAAACAGCCTTATGACCCAGAAATTCCACTTCTGGATATCTGAAGAGACCCAAAACACTAACTATAAAAACTATACTATCTTAGCAGTGTTATTTACAGTGTTAGTGTTATTTAGCAGTGTTATTTACAACAGCCAAGGTGTGGAAGCAGCCAAAGTGCCCATCAGTACACAAGTGGATAAAAAAACAAAGAAAAACAAAAAACTGTGATACATGTATATACAATGGAATACTGCTCAGCCATAAAAAAGAATGAAATCTTGGACCTGGAGGGTATTTTACTAAGTGAAATAAGTTAGAGAAAAGCAAATAAAGTATGATTACACTTATATGTGAAATTTAAAGAACAATATAAATGAACAAACAAAACAGAAACAGACTCATAGATACAAAGAACAGATTGATGGTTGCCAGGTGAGAGGGGAGTTGAGAAGTACATATTGGTTGTTGCAAAACAGTCGTGGGGATGTGAAGTACAGTATAAGGAATATAGTCCTTAATATCATAATAACTCTGCATGGTGCCAGTTGGATACTGGAAATATCAGGGGGGCACTTCGTAAATGATATGATTGATTGTCTAACCACTATGCTATACACTTGAAATTAATACAAAATAATATTTTGTATTTGTATAACATAAAATGTAAACTTCAGTTGCAAATTTTAAATAAAAGAATCTAGGACAGGCATGAAGAAGGTCAGTATAAATATGAATGAAGGAATCATGTCCTGCTCTTGGACCCCCAGCTGTCCCATGTAGTTCTGCAACCTGAAAAGTGCTAGATGGTCACCCCAAACCCCATCTTTCAGCATTCTTTTTTTTTTTAGATTTTATTTATTTATTTTAGAGAGAGGGGAAGGGAGGGAGACAGAGAGAGAGAAACAGCCATGTATGGTTGCCTCTCACATGGCCCTCACTGGGGACCTGGCCCGCAACCCAGGCATGTGCCCTGACGGGGAATCGAACCGGGCCCCTCTGGTTCCCAGCCCGCACTCAATCCACTGAGCTACACCAGCCAGGCCCATCTTTCAGCATTCTTGTTATGCTCATTGATGTAACTTTATACAAAGTACGTGTCCTAGACACTCTGGAAATAGTAACTATTACCACTATTGTAAAGAAAAAGTTCTAGGCAGATAACAAAGAGTGCATGAAAAAATCAGAGCATTATTTTAATGGGAGAGACCATCCATGGTGTGAAGATGAGGAAAAACTCATTGGTCTGAAGTGAAATGACTTAACCCAGCACTTTCTAAAGTGAATTCTACCAAGCAGTTCTCAGACAGTACTAGGTCCTACGGGGAATAACAGCAGCAAAAGGAAAGTATTGTGGGAGAAAAAAAAATGGATACAACAGAAATTAAACAGATTTCTTTATTACAAACTTTAATATGCTAATGTGTGTTGTGACTCATCATAAGAAAAATTTAACATATAATGATTCCCACACTTACTTTTCCCCAGGGCCCCCTTCCTTTGGTAAGCATCTCTTCGGAGTACTGTTGCTCAAAACATTTTTGGAAATACCTAATTAAACTCTTTGTCAGGACAGGTGTTTCAATTGATTGTTTTCATCCAAATGATCCCCTGCTGAGGTGACTAGTTAGTCTCTACCAGCCTGCTATAATAATTTAAATATCAACTCTGTCACCCATCATTTTAACTACTTAATATGATCAGTAACCTAATCATTTACATGATTTGTAATGCTATAGAACAAAGCAAACATAGCTATTTCTATCCCTGAGACTGAATCTCAGCGCTTCAGTGCTTATAGAGAAAACGTGTCAGGCATCAGATATTTCCAAGATCATGCTCACAATAAAGTCAATAGTGAGTTTTTCTAATCACGTCCCTCAGTGACAGCCAATGACATCACACCAAAAATGGGTCTCCGTAGAGAAACAATTCTCAACAGAGGAAGTTTGCTTGATACCCAATTTCATCAGATTATAAACTTTAGTGTCCAAATGATTGACAGATTGAAGAGCTTTCACGTAATCCACTAGAAGTATTGTTTCTTTCATTATACCTTTGATGGAGATTAAGTAGTGCCAAGTTCAAAGCTTTACTTCTAAACAAGTGCCAGATGTGCAGCCAATATTACTGCTGGGTGCCAACAGAGCCATGTACTACGAAGGCTGCTGAGCCAGAGATGTGACCTTGCATTTTCCTGCTGCAATCACAAGGCAACATAGCCCTGTCCTTGAGGCCAAACACACATGGAGAAGTATAAAGCTGGCATACTTCCCAATGATTGCTTGTCCTGCCCCAAAAGAGATAGCAAACTCAATGTGATGATTTACCAAACTCTTACAGTATTTATGTCTCTAGTTTAAAATGGAAGATAGCACATTCTCTCCTATCTTCTAACTAAAATATTTATGAAGACAAAGAAATGATAAAAGATCAAAGAGAAAAGAGGAAGACAATACTGGTAGTCATTTTATTGTAAATATTGGGGGAATTTCCATTGAATATAAGGTTTATGGATATGAACTGAGAAATATAGTTAGGACTACCTATGCTTTTCAGCCTAACCTTCTGAAACACAAAGGCGGATATTCTAACTTCCCCCTGCCCTCTTTGCCTGCTCTGGAGCCCAGGGTCTATGCCAACTTGGGTGGTTTCCATCAACTCCCATAGTACGTGCTTCCTGCTCCCGGGCAACCAGACAAATATCTGCATCATCCTAGACATGTGATGGCAATGTTCCCAACAGTGTTCTGCGGACCACCAGTCTTACAGGACGCACCTCAAAGAGCTTCCATCTCAAGCAGCTACAGAGCCATCAAAGGCTCTGAAAAACCATTCAGTAAAGAATTCTTGACAGTTTTGTTTCACTCAATGTTTCTTAAAGCATTCGAATGCACAGAATTGTATTTTTTACTTAACGTTATACCCATTTGGAAGAACTACTATTCCCTGAAACATATTTTCAGAAAATGCTCTGAATCCATTCAGGAAAAATAATTTCCAGAGAACTATCAGGCAAGATGTGAAGAAGAAAGGGCCACTTTTAACCCTGGGAAATGAGCACTTGTTGGTTGAGACGGATTTAGAAAAAATCTTAGCCCCTTACACCAGGATGGTGGTTGCTTACTAAATAATTGATTAGAGTGCCAGAGAAAGTGACTTTAGACAGTGCAACAGACAACGTAGTCAACCACATCTGTAAAGTCATTCTTAGGACATTTCTTTACGAAACTGTTACAAAGAACTAAAGAAAGAAAGTGGACTAAGATGGAAAGTCACAGGAAGAGAAAGAAAAATAAACTGACCTTAAAAAGGGAGTTCATTAGTTAAGGAATGGAGGGTTGCAAATAAAATCAAACTTCTAATTCCCACATTCAAGTCTACATTGGAATCAAAGAAAAGAAGGCTGAATTGGTGAGGAGATGTCTCCTCTCCCTGGCAAGGTGAGGGGAATGACCGAGACAGCAATGATAAGGGCCAAGGTGAAAGATATGGAGGGGAAAGAGGACAGGGAGCAACGCCAGAAACGCAGATGCTTGGGAAATACATGCACACACCTGCAAATGCACAAAAACTGTAGCAGAACCAAAACAGACAGAATAAACAATTGTAAGTCAAAAGGACTTAAAATGCTCTAAGGAAAATTATTTAAAATAAATCTTGACATATTCTGGTAAAACAAGGGACCAGGCAAAGAGAGTGGTTTTCGTGAATTTATCAGAGTTTAAAAGATTTCTACCAGATCACTTGTCAAGACCCAGCCCCTCAAGGGAGAAGAGAACACGTCCAGACTCCCTCGTCGCCGTGTCTTTCACGTCTTCAACAAACACTGCTGCTGCTTAAAAAAAATTAATTGAACAAAAAATACACACTACCACAAATTTGTACAGATAAAAAATGATGTTGACTAAAGTCAGTTTGACTTCAGACTTTCACTTTTTTATACACTAAAAAGAGAAAAAGGAATAAATGTCTCCTCCAGTTCATGTAATGACACAAGAAGTATAATCTAGGTTAAAGGAAGACATTGCAAGATTTAAAAGGCTCAGAAATTAATAAAAAGTGACATACATGGAAAGAATTACATGAATATATAATCCAGCATATTAAAAAACAGCATGACTATACAATCTAGCAACCAAAAAGGGATATCAGAGCTCAGAAATCAAGATGGGCAAATCATGGAGAAAAAGCAACAACACTGAACACTGAAATGATTTCAGCACACAGTTTATACATCTGAACACTAATTTTTGGATATCTAATAATGATATGCCAATCTGCCACTTTCCTCTCAAAAGTAGGTAGAATATCAAGAAGCAATGATGTTTTCATTTGGAACACAGTAATGCGACGCTTAGGGAAGTAATAGAAGAATCCATGGACCCCAGTAGTAGACACAGTAATAAAGAGCACAGGACCCCACAGAGAATCAGAGGAGGAGGGTTAAGGAAGACAGACAAAAAGCCCACTGTGGGTGAGGTACTGAGGCATGGTAAGGAGAAAGTAAATGAGGAAATTCTACAGTTAAATTTTCAAGACTTAAAGAAAGATTTATGACCTTAGGTTGAAAGTGCCACAGGATGAAATATAGGGAAATAAGGAAGTGTTTATATGAAATTTAAGAAAATCCAGAACAAAGGAAAAATTCACACCATTTTCTGAAGAGCAAATAATCGATCAGCACCATTTGACAGCAAACTTCTCAAAAGCAATGCTGGCCTCACATGACAACGGAGCAGTATTTTTAAGGCATTTCAGACAAAAGAACATTAAACCTGGAATTTTACATCCTGCTAAATTGCCTTTCAAATGTCATAAAAACAATCCTCAGACATACAAAGCTTTATTAGGTTTGTCACACAAAGGTCCATTTAAAACAGATTTTGTGAGAAAACACTAAAATAAGAAAAGGAACAAACCTAGCAGATGTTGAAGGACATTCATAAAATAGGGATGAAAACATACCTGTAAAGTTTACTTTTGTCTTTCAAAAGACTAAGGACACTCCCAACAGGAAAAGGCAAATAGTCCCATGACAAACCAAAACGAAAATTCTAGAAAATAGCAAGACGCTGTGCGTGATAGGGAAATTAATGGTATGAAACAGCTACATTTCTTATCATTTGGGAGAAGTAAAAAAGAAATGATTTAAAAATGTAAAATAAGTTGGATAATTTAAATCAAACTTTCAAATGAGAGAAAATTCAAATGTCTTAATCATAATAATTCTAATTTAAAAGCAACGATTGGGGGGAATCTGCTGGGTGTTGTTTACAAACTGCTGTGAAGACACTAAGAGGTCAAGGTAAACCAATGAGAAAAGGGACGCCAAGCAATCCTAATAAAAAGAAAACCTAAATCAGTATCAGACAACATAGAAATTAAGGCAAAAGTATAAAGAATATACAGAAAGTTTCTAGAAATGTTGAAGAGTTTAATTAATCAAAAATATGTAAAACAACCTTGCACCTAATAAATTAGCCTCAGACTGTATAATGCAAACATATAGAGTTGCAAAAAGAAATGTAAAAATATAGCAACATAATGATGAGTTTCTAAGCAGCTTTCTCAATCACTGGTAACGCAGACCAAATAATCACCAAAGACAGAGAAGATGTGAATAACACAATTCAATGAACTTATAATTATTCATTGGATAATGTAAAAATACATATTCTTCTCAAACACACATGGCACACTTCCAAAACCCGATTACATACTAAACGTGAACAAGCTATGTTCTTAATCAAAGGTTACAAGTTAATGAAAATAGCATAAGCTATCCTTATATATGAAAAATTAAGTACTTCCAGATAACTCAGAGATCATAGAAGATATTAATTTGATAATACTAACCAAATCATAATAATAATAACAAAAACAACAACACAGCAACCATACAGAAAAAATGGTAATTTGAAGAAATCGTTTCCAATGTATACATTAGAAGCAAGACCTAAAAATTTAGAAAGAAAATAACAGTAATTCCAAAGATAAGAAAGGAGATAATAAAGATAACAGAAATAAAATATTCATTTACTAAAAAATTATTTATATATCACTGTCTATTTGCCCAGCACTGTTCTAAGGGTTTTACAATTAGCAACTCATCTAATCTCCATAGCAACTATGTGATGCAGGCACAGTTACTTTTTCCATTACAGAGGTGGAAATGGAGTATCAAAGAACTTACGTACTTTACACAAGACAACACAGCTAGGAACCACTTCTGGCAGAATCTGTTTACAAAGTTGGACTGTTTGCTTTGGCAAAATAGAAAGAATCAAAGATAAAGTTAATTTTAAAAAAATAACAAAATAGACAGGTTTCTGTAAATATTAATTTTTCAAGAAAAAGAAAGGCAGAGAGAGAGAGAAGGTACAAATAAATTATATCAATAAAAAAGTAACAATTACCAATATAGCAGAGATAAAGTATTAGAAAATATTATTAATTTATTTATGCTAATAAAATTTAAAAGTTAAAAAGTATATTTGCTGAAGCTGGTATATAAATGACTCAAGAAGAAATAAAACATGAAAATTCCTATAGGTTTTGAAGTAATTTTAAAGCAGTACTTAAAAGTTTTTCCACAGAGCAGTTCTTGACAGCTTAACTGGCAATTTCTAGTAAATTTATAAAGTCTCTGTCCTTTTAGAAATTATACAAAGAAAAAGCAGACTCTCAATCATCTTATGAATCCACTATAATTTTGATCCCCAAAGAAACAAAATCAGTACCAGAAGGGAATTTTACAGAACTACTTCATTCATAAATAAAATGCAAATATCTAAAAAAAAAATCTAACACAAAATTCTAAATAAATAAGTATAATAGCATACAAGTTAGATTAAGCAAATTAATAGAGAAAGCCCATGTCATCGGTTCACAAAGGCAGAAGAGTTTCCGTACTGTTCATATCTATTTATGATGAAAAAAAGCATGACATACTAAGAATAGAAGGAAAGTTCTTTAATCTGATATAAGGTATTGCAAAGCACATTTAATAAGCATAATCTGAAATGGGAAAATAGTAAAACAATTATTTTAAAATCAGAAAGATGGAAGATGCTATTATCAAATTTATTTGATATTATACTAGAAGTTCTAGAATATACAATGAGAGGAAAAAAGACATAAGGAATAGAAAGAAGAAAATGACTTATTATTTATAGATTACATGTTAGTATATATTAAACAAACAAAATAACCTTGAAGAAAATTATTAGTTGTAAGATATGAATTTAGCAAGATGAGTGAATATAAAATCTATTTCATCTAAAGTCAAATGTATGTTTATGCACTAAACAATTAGAAAAAATTATTTTTACACAGCATTTATAATATCAGATAAATCTAACAAAATATATGCAGATCCATATGGAGAAACATATAAAAATTACTAAAAGTCATTAAAGACTTTAAAAAAGTTAACCAATGATCAAGGAAAGACATATGTTAGATAATATGATATGATTATGATCAATTCTCTCTAAATTGATCAGTACAGGCAAAAATGCTAATCAAAAAAATAATGTTTTCCCAGGAACTTGGAAGAATAGATAATCCAGAAGTATGTGTGTTTGTGTATGTATAAATCATTAGGGAAAGGTCTATTCAATAAATGCACTAGGGTAAATGGTTATTTATAATTTCTTAAATATTAAATTATATCCAACTCATGTTATACACTAAAATCACTTCCAGATACATTCAGACCTAAAGTTTAAAAGGGAAAATTTTAAACTTTAAAAAGAGCTCTTAACCTTGGTTATAACAAAGTGATTGATATCACACAAGCACTTCCAACATAAATAACTAAAAAAGGGGGACTTAATATTCAAACAACTATTTTAAGATATTAAACAAGAGGCACTACAGGGCTGCGACGCATGAGAGAAAAGTAACAGATAAAGAGCACCTTAGAGACTCACCAGAATAACAAGGCAGGCACACACACACACACACACACACACACACACACAAAACCACTAAGGCACATTATCATCAAGTTGCTAAAAAGAAGAGATTACCTTTTAAAAATCTGCCAAAGGAAAAAAATATTCAAGGTAAAAATAAAAATTATTGCAGACTTCTTATCAATTATAATATAGTCCAAAATATACAGAAAATTATTAGTAAAAAATTAATCAAATTCAGTAAAGTAGCAGGATACAAAATTAATATTCAGAAATTGGTTGCATTTTTATACACCAATAACTATCACAAAAAATTGTTAATATATATTATTGATTATGCTATTACAGTTGTCCCATTTTTTTCTCCCCTTTACTCCCCTCGGCTATGCACCCTCCTCCCACCAGCACTCCCCCACCTTACTTCATGTTTATGGGTCACACATATAAGTTCTTTGACCTCTCCATTTCTCATACTGTCTATTTTATACCTACCATTTATGCCTTTTATTCCCTGTGTCTTTTCCTCAACCCTCCCCTTGCCCCCTCCCCACTGATAACCCTCCATGTTATCTCCATTTCTGTGATTCTGAACAAAAAATATTTTTAAATGCCATTTACAACTGCATCAGAAAATAGAATACCTATAAGTAAATTTAACCAAAGATCTTAAAGACCTGTGTTTGAAAAATTATAAGGTAGTGAAGAAAGAAATTGAAGAAGATAAAAATAAATAAAAGCATATACCATGCTCATAGATAAAAATAATTAACACAGTTAAAATGTTCATACTATCCAAAGCAATCAATAGGTTCAATGCAACCCTTATCAAAATACCAATTTCACAGAACTAGAAAAATAGTCCTAAAATTTATATGGAAGCACAAAAGAACCCAAATAGGTACAGTAATCTTGAGAAAAAAGAACAATGTTGGAGGTATTATGCTACTTCATAGCAAACTATACTACAAGGCTACAGTAATCAAAGCAGCATGGTACCAGCATAAAAACAGACACATAAGTCAATGAAATAGAATAGAAAGCCCAGAAAAAAAAAGCCACACATCTATATAGCCAATTAATCAATGACAAAAGAGGAAAGCATATATAATGTGGTAAACTCAGTCTATTCAATAAAAGATATTGGAATAATTGGACAGGTACATGCAAAAAAAAAAATGAAACCTGACCATCTTTTTATGTCACATACAAAAATAAACTCAAAATGGATTAAAGACTTAAATGTAAGACCTGAAACCATAAACCTTTTAGAAGAAAATATAGAGTAACCTCTCTGACATTGCTCTTCATAATTTTTTTTCTGATATATCTCCTTGGACAAAGAAAACAAAAGAAAAAATAAACAAATGGGACTATATCAAACTGAAATGTTTTGCATGGCAAAGGCAACCATCAACAAAATAAAAAAGCAACCTACTAAATGGAAGAACATATTCAACAATGATAGATCCAATAAAGGGTCTATCAAAATACAAAATACAAAATTTGTAAACAACTCATACAACTTAACACCAAAAATAATCCAGTTAGCAAATGAGCAGAGGACCTGAATAGACACTTCTCCAAAGAGGACACACAGATGGCCAATGGACCTATGAAAAGATACTCAACATGACTAATCATTAGAAAAATGCAAATTAAAACCACAATAAGATATCACCCACATCTATCAGAATGGCTATCATCAATAAATTAACAAACAACAGGTGTTGTCAAGGATGTGGAGAAAAGGGAACCCTCACACACTGTTGGTGGAATTGCAAATTGGTGCAGTCACTATGGAAAATGGTATGAAGTGTCCTCAAAAAATTTGAAAGATATTGAATTTGAAAGAAATTTGAAAAATATTGAAGCATAGTACTACAATATGATCCAGCGATCCCACTTCTGGGTATTTAGCTGAAGAAATCCAAAACTCTAATTCAAAAAAATGTATGCACCTCTATGTTCCCTGCAGCATTATGTACAAGATCCCAGATTTGGAAACAACCCAAGTGTCCATCAATAGATGAGGGATAAAGAAGATAAGGTACTTATATAAAATGGAATTACTCATCCATAAAAAGAAATGAAATCGTGCCATGTGCAACAACATGAATGGACCTAGAGGATATTATGCTAAATGAAATATTAGAGAAAAACAAATACAATATGATTTCACTTACGTGAGAAATTTAAAGAACAAAGTAAACAAACGAAATAGAAATTGACTCATAGATACAGAGAAAAGACAGAGGGGAGGGAGTTTGGGTAACTAGGTGAAGAAGATGAAGTGGTCAAGAAGTACAAATTGATGGTTACAAAGCAGTCATATGGAAGTAGAGGTTAGTATACAAAATATAGTCAATAATAGGACAATAACTGTGTATGGTGCAAGGCAAATACTTGAAATAATACAAGGAACACTTTGTAAAAGATATGCTTGTCTAACCACTATGCTGTACACCTGAGTAACAGAAATTAATTTTAATGTAAGCTGAAACTGAAAAAGAAAAAATAAAATAAAAATTAAATTCATGATCAAAGTAGAATTCCACATGCAACAAAAATAAAATACCTCAAAAAAAGGAAAAAGAAAACGTTTATAGACAAACAAATGCCCACCAAAAAATGTTAAATGAAGGTTCTTTTGGCTGCTTGAACATAGTGTCACATGGAAATGTGAATCCAACATCAATAAAAAGTAAATTGTAAATATATAATTCCTTTTAAGTTTTTTCACTTTTAAAGGTATTTGATTGTGTAAAACAAAATTACTAACAATAAACTGTGAGCATAAAATGTAAATAGAAATAAAAATAATAATAGTAATAAAGTATGGGATACGGGAAATTGCAAGTATACAGTTGTAAGGTTCTTGATAAATTAATGATGCATATAATGAACACTAGAACAAGCACTAAAAATACATTTGAAAAATGAAGACACATATCTAATAAAACAAGAAAGGAGATAAAATGGTGAACTAAAACATAGTACAAAGAAGATAGTAACAAAGAAAGAAAAAAACAACAAAAACCCCAGAAGATGGTGGCATAGGTAAATGCATTATTGCATCCTCTCTCAACCACATCAAAATTGTAACTAAACTACAGAACAATCATCATTTGGAACCACAGGAAATAGAGTTAAACAAAAGTCCCACAACTAGACTTCCGGCCAAGATGGAGGAGTCGGTAGATACATTTTGCCACCTCGCACAACCAAAAGAAGGGCTACAACAAATTTAAAAACAAAAAATAACCAGAACTGCCAGAAAATAAGACTGTATGGAAGTCTGATAACCAAGGAGTTAAAGAAGAAACATTCATCCAGACCAGTAGGAGGGGCAGAGACAAGCAGCCAGGGTGGAGAGGACTCACAGCAAGGCAGCAGGTGGAGGACCAGATTGGCAAGGCAGTGGCTTGTGGACCAGGAGATCCCACATTTGCATCTGTATAAACCAGGAGGAACAACTGGAAAATGAGTCAGACCACCCAACACAGGACTCCAGCATGAGGAAATAAAGTCTCAAAACCTCTGGAAGTAAAAACCCGTGGGGGTTGTGGCAGTGGGAGAAACTCCCAGCCTCACAGGAAAGTTTGCTGGAGAGACTCACAGGGTCCTAGAACATATACAAACCCACCAACTCAGGAATCAGCACCAGAAGGGCCCAATTAGCTGTGGGTAGCGGTGGAAGTGACAGAAACCCGGCCAAGAGCTGAGCTCATTGTTCTCTCTTAAACCTCTCTCCCACGTACAGTGCCCCAACGCAGTGATATGGGTTGCCCCACCCTGGCCAGTAGCCAAGGCTCTGCCCCTTACTATACCTGCACAGAGACAAAGAAATGGCCCAAATGAAAGAACAGATCAAAGCTCCAAAAATAGAACTAAGTGATGAAGAGATAACCAGCCTATCTCTTCAAACACTGGTAATCACAATGCTCACAGATCTGGTTGAGTATGCCACAAAATAGAGGAAAAACTGAAGGCTATGAAAAGGAAATGCACAGGGAACCAACGGTGAAGAGAAGGAAAGCAGGAATGGGGGAAAAGGTACAGGGAATAAGTAGCATAAATGGTAGGTACAAAATAGACAGGGGGAGGTCAAGAGTAGTATAGGAAACGGAGGAGCCAAAGAACTTATATGTATGACCCATGGACATGAACTAAGGATTGGGGGATGTGGGTGGGAAGGGGGTGCAGGGCAGAGGGGAATAAAGGGAGGAAAAGTGGAACAACTGTAATAGCATAATCAATAAAATGTATTTTAAAAAAATAAAATAAAATCCCTAGTATGACAGTTTAAAAAAAGTTCTACAACTAAGGATATGAAGAAGCCACAAGGAAACTGTAGGTGGGGCAGAGACACAGAACAGGCTCGCCCCACACGCACCTGCGTTGGATACAAACTGAGAAGGATGTCTTGGATTTAGAGGTCCCCTCAAACAGGGAGGGTTCCCAGCCCCACACCAGGTTCCCCTGCCCAGAGTTTCAGTGCCAGGAAGAGAAGTCCCTATAACTTCTGGCTGTAAAAACCCAGCAGAGATTGTGGCTAAATGAGACAGAACACTTCTGGGGTTCCAGATTTCCTCTTAAAGGGCCTATGCACAGACTTACCTGGTCTAACTTGCTATAAACTCCAGTGGTTGGGAGGCAGCTAGAAAGGCACCAGGGACATACAGGAGGAACTGAAGTGTCTGAAGTGTCTGGCATCAGGACAAGAGCTGGAGTGGTAGCTTTCTCCCAGACAGGAATACAGGCACAAGCCATTATTCATTTTCTGAGCCCTCTCCCTGCAGGCAGGCACCGTATCTGAGATTCCATCAGTCTGGACAACACGGTTAGCTCTGTCCTGTTGAGTCCCTGAGACACTGCCCCACCCGCGGCCAAGTGCTTTCTAGTCGCTTTTCCATATGAATGGCCTGTCCTGGCTCATGTTTCAGATTTTCCTAAAATCTCTCAAACAAGCAACATCTGGCCTTAGCGTGGCCCATACCTCTTGCTAAGGGGCCCTAGGCCTGGCACTAGCAGCAGCCGGCCTTGGTTTGCAGCTTGGCCCTGGCTGGGTACCTCCAAGCTGAGCACAAATAGCAGCCATCTGCAGATAACTTTGTAGTTTATGCTGGGTGGCTCTTAACAGAGCATAGACAGTGGTTGCCCTTAGCCTGCACCTCCTGATAGGCCCCAGAGCCAGTGTACCGAGAGGATAGCTTCAAATCATGTCAAAGTACCACCCAAACACCCCATAAGCAACATATTCAAGGGGCAGACTCAGTGGACACAGGAGCCCTGCTGAAGTAAGTTCTGCTCTGTGGAGAGGGCTCCTGTGCAGTTGATCCTCCTTGGTGGTTACATCCAACCCTTGCAGCGATCAGCCTAGCAGTAAATCCCTCCCATGGACATGCCAGTGACAGTCATGCTCAATTACAACAGGAGGGTATAAACAGCCCACACCAGGCCAGTAGGTGGTGGGGAGCAGTGCACCTGAAGTGCGCAGCTGAGGTGCTCAGGAAGGTTGTGCTAATGGACCCTACAGAAGATCTACTACATGAGGCCACTCTACCAATCATGGAGGAAGTAACAGCTCTACCTAATACACAGAAACAAACACAGAGAAGCTGCTAAAAGAAGGAGAAAAAGAAACATGTCCCAAATGAAAAAACAAAATAAACTTCAGAAAAGTAAAACTAAAATAAAATAAATGGAGACAAGCAATCTTCTAGATGCAGAGTTCAAAACACTGGTTAAAAGGATGTTCAGTGAACTTAGGAGAAGAGTAGATAAACTTAGAACTTCGACAAAGAGATAGAAAATATAAAAACAAAACCAGAAAACATAAAAAAGTACCAGTCAACAGAGAATAACTAAACTAAATAACATTTAGTTTATATAACATTAAACTAAACTTATGTAACATTAACTAAAATAATGTTAATAAATAACATTAACTAAAGTGAATAATCTGGAAGACGGCAGATGGCAGTGAGGTAGGTGGGAGCAGAGCCCAGTTCTCCCTGTGCCCAGCCGGAACACCTTGCCAATCTTTGGAGGAACAGAGTGAACAGCCAATGGAATCTCAGCTTATAAGAAGTCTGGAGTCCAAAAATTATAGAGGACATTGAAAAACACAGTGAAGAGATTCCCTTGGGATGGTAAGGTCCCTGGGATCTGCACAGGGTCCTAGGCTGCTGTGGGCCCCCCACCCCCAGAGCCTGCAGCAGGATACTTAGAGGAAAGTTAGATCACTAGCTCCCTCCCCTGCCAGAGCAGGGAGGGCACCCTGGCACCAGGAGGGACCTGGATGCTTGAAGTCACTGGAGGGAATAGAGACGAAATGGGAGACACACAGAGGCGGTGTACATTCACTGGGACTGTGGACACCGGCTCGGTCATTACCAGAGAAACTGGGGAGCTGGGTGACACCTGGAGAAGGGAGAAGAGTTGGGTTGTGTCAGACCCTGACCCAGATAGTCTCCAGTCTGGTGGAAAGTTGGGCTGTGTGAAAAGCCAGGCACTTGTTAAGAAAGGCGGGCTTAAACAAGAGCCTTTCACTCAAAAAAAAAAAAAAAAAAAACCCTCAGCCAGAGGGTTATTTGAGTTGCGTGTCTGCACTGGGCTCAGGCCACTAGCCTGGCAGCTGACTGGTGCCGCTGACCTGCAGCTGATCCTGGCTGCGCCAGGCACCACTCGCCCCAAGGCTGATCAGAGTGATGCACCGGAGCTTGACTCACACTGCTCACCCACAGGCCGATGGGCACTGCTTGCCTGGTGGTGGACTCCGTCCATAGTGGGCTTGCAAAGAGCAAGGAAGAGGCACACTGCACGGACCTCTGCGAAACTGGTGAATTTAAGGTGTAGGCCTGGCACAGATGGACAGTGGGGACCCAGCAGCTCATGGAGGACCTGGGCTGGAGGATGGGCAACTGTGAATATTGCTGCCCAGACCTGGCCCCCATCCTTGCAAAACCATAGGAAGGGAGAAAAGCGAAGCCCAGCCCACCTCTTTCTGAGGCATCCAAGAAGACCATCAGAACTCACTCAACAGGTTTAAAGTCAGCAGGAGGCTTATTTTATTTATTTCCTCTCTCTTTTCTTTTTTCTTCCCCCAAGTGAGACAATAAGATCCAGAGACAGATCTGTTGCAGGCCACTTTACACCTAATCCATGAGCACTGATTTGTGGAGAACTAACCCACACCCATTTCTCGGCACAGTCAGAATGGATGGGATGCCTCTCTCTGCACAGCAGGAGGCGACCAGGGGCAGTTTCTCTCAAGTCTAGCTTATGGCTTACATGATGTAGCTGTGGCAATGCTCATTGGCCTCTAAAAACAAAGGCTTCTAACCGCTAGCCTACTCCCCCACCTAAAAGGGTTAAGGAGAAGAATTAAGCCATTTAGCAAACCAGCAACCTGAACACCAAAAGCAGAAGCAACTGCTAATTGCTAAAGAAGCCATTTACTAAAAAATGTCTTATACAGTCTTTCCAAAGCTAGAAACTTATTACTGAGCAGGAATGTTTATTACTAAGACTAGATAAAAAGGGAAGTTAGGAAGCTTTTAGCTGGAAAGAGTAGATTTTAGTAAAAGGTTAAACATAAAGACTAGTTTTACATCTCAGAGAAATCTAGGTAAGGCCATCAGCTCTAACAAATGTAGTTAATGGTTAAGGATCCTTGCCTACATGACATCTCAAAAGGACAAAGAGCAACCTCTGCATACATCTTTAACTCAGAGAGATCTAAGACTTTAAAACTATATGTTTAGCCATTAACTAGGACCTAAGAGTTTGTAGTTTAATACTGTTTCCCGGCTAATAGATAGATCAGCAAACCTCCTTATCATACCAGCCATTTGTTTAAGCCCAGAAAAAATTAAGGTACTCTGTAACTAGTTTTGTAAGTCATCCTTTTCCTGCCATTAATAATTTGCAAGTATTCATCTGTTTTTTCTACTGCTTGTAAAAAGAAAACCCTTTAAAAATAAAGAAAACCTTTTGGAAAGAGTCAGTCTGGCCCTAGAGGCTGGCTGGCCCAGCCAGTTCCCCGAGGCCTGGTCATTTCTCCTGCACCCCCAGAGAGTGTCTGGAGTTGTCTCGTTCACCTTACTGTCCATCCTTCGGGGTAACCGGAGAAGTGTGGGGGCCGGCCCCCCACACAGAGCCAAAGGAGGAACACGAGGATAACCCCAAAAGCTGAGAAACTGAGACAGATTTGACTTTGCTATCCCATAGAACTGGCATTTTATTGTTTATTTGTATCATTATTATTTTTACTTTTTTATTAGTATTTTTTATTTCTCTTCTTTCTGTTTAGTTTTCTTCATTTCATTTCTCTGTTTAATTGCATTGTTTGACTGGTTTTCCTTATTCTCTCTTTCATATTGTATTTTAAATTTCCTTCTTTCACTTCACTCGTGTTCCAATAACACACTACTCTTGATCAGGTACTTTCTATTCTTATTATCCAAATAATATATTTCTTGTCCTACTATTCTTGTTCCAGTACTATTTTAAATAATTTTTGTTCCATACAATTGTAAATACTACACAGCACCCCTCCCTGATCTTAGCCCATTTTACTTTATTCCTGACCTCTATTATTATGGTTAATTCTATTCTCTCATACATTATGCCTACTTTCTATCCTTTACTCTCACCATACCCCATCATCTGGCACAAGCACTCTGTTTTCTGGATTCAGCTCACAATCCTCCTCCCCCCTAACAAGAGTCTTATCTCTCTTTCACCTTTTATAAAAACTGCATAGTTGGGTGAAATATCATGCACGGTTAATGGTATACTTATCCAAAGAATCTCCTACCTCTTCTCTATTGTTGATACTTTAAATCCCAAAGAATACTCTCCCGCTGTTTTAATTCATTTTGCCTACCCCCTGCCACTGATCACATACAAGAATAGGTGGGAGCTGCGAACATCAGTATATCTGCTAGAGGAGAGAACCCACCAACAAAGGAACCACCAAAAGGAAAAAACCCAAGTACAACAAGAGAGCCCACACAAACAGAAGAAAGGGCAAACCTAGAGCATCCAGACAAGGAGATCAAAAAGATCATACCACTGAATCCCATACAATTCCTACCACAGTAGTTCACCCTACAAAGACAGCTAGCAAAGTGAAACATCGGGAAGCACAGAAACAAACAAAAATAGTCACCTAAAATGGGGAGATAAAAAAAAAGAGAGCATGCACTGCCCTGGCTGGTGTAGCTCAGTGGATTGAGCGCAGGCTGGGAACCAAAGGGTCCTGGTTCGATTCCCAGTCAGGGCACATGTCTGGGTTGCAGGCCAGGTCCCCAGTGAGGGCCATGTGAGGAGCAACCATACATTGCTGTTTCTCTCCCTCTCTGTCTCCCCCCTTCCCCTCTCTCTATAAATAAATAAATAAAACTCTAAAAAAAAAAAAAAGAACATGCAATCAAAAGGAATGGAAGACTCCCCACTAAAAGAGCTAAATGAAATGGAGGTAAGTGAACTACCAGATATAGAATTCATATGAATGGTTATAAAGATGCTCAAGGAACCCACAGACAACTACAAGGAACTGAGTGAGAACGAAACAGTATAGAAAAGGAAATAGAAACTATAAACAAAAAGTAAGAAGAAATACAATAAAATTTTGGAAATAAAAAACATACTAGATGGAATTACAAGCAGGCTGGATGAAGCAGAAGACTGAACTAGTGAGCTGGAAGACAAGTTGGAAAGAAACACCCAGGTAGAGTAGCTGCAAGACAAAAAGACTCAAAAAATATGAAGATAGCTTAAGGGAGCTCCAAGATAACACGAAACACAACAACGTTCAAATCCTACGAATACCAGGAGAAGAAAAGGAACAAAGGATAGAAATGCTGTTTGAAAAAATAATGACAGAACACTTTCCAAACCTGGAGAGGAGAAAAACCATGAAAGTTCAGGAAGCACAGTGAGTCCCAATTAAGATGAACCCAAAGAGGCCAACTCCAAGATATATCATAATTAAAATGCCAAGTATTAAAGACAAAGAGAAAATCTTAAAAGCAGCAAGGGAGAAACAAGAAGTAACATAAAAAGGGTCTAGCAGCTGATTTCTCAACAGAAATAATCCAATTCAGGAGAGAATGGTTAGAGATATACCAAGTAATGAAAAATAAAGGCCTGCAACCAAGATTACTCTACCCAGCAAGGCTCTCAATTAAAATGGAAGGTGAAATGAGGATTCTCCCAGACAAAAAAAGGCTGAAAGAATACATCTACACCAAACCAGCCCTACAAGATTTATGAAAGGGTCTACTATAAAAAGAAAAATGAAAGGAGTGAAAGAGAGAGGAACAAAGGTACAAACGGGGAAAAATGAACAATAATACCCTTAAATGTACATGAATTAAATGCTCTAATCAAAAGACAAAGTAGCTGAATGGATAAGAAAACATGACCCACATATATGCTACCTACAAGAGACCCACCTCAGAACGAAAGTCCTACACAGACTGAAAGTGAACATAGAAAAAAAATATTCCAAGCAAATGGACAGGAAAGAAAACTGGGGTAGCAACACTCATATCAGACAAAATAGATGTCAAAACAAGAGCCAAAAATGAGACCCAGAAGGACACATCATAATACTCAAGGAAAGAATCCATCAAGAAGACATAAACATTACAAACATATATGTACCCAACATAGGAATACCCAAATACATAAGGTACAAAATCTTCAAGGACTTCAAGAAAGATATTGACAGCAACACAATTATACTACAGGATTTCAACACCCCACTGTCAAAAATAAATAGATCTTCCAAAAAAATATCGACAAAGATATTGCAGCATTGAACAATGTCATAGATCAAATGGACTTTCCAAAGATAGACCATATGACTGGACACAAAAAAAGCCTCAACAAATTCAAGAAAATTGAAATTACATCAAGCATTTTCTCAGACCACAAGGGATTGAAACTAGAAACCAACCTCAAGGAAAAAACTCAAAAACACTCAAACTCATGGAGATTGAATAGCATGCTATTAAACAATGAATGGGTCAACAATAAGATCAAGGAAGAAATAAAAAAGTTTCTGGAAACAAATGAAAATGAATTCACAACAATCTCAAACTTATGGGACACAGTGAAGGCTGTCCTGAGAGGGAAGTTCACAGTGATACAGGCCTACCTAAAAAAGATAGAAACATTTCAAATAAACAACCAAACCTACACCTATAAGAACTTGAGGAACAACAACAAAGACAGCCCAGAGCAAGTAGAAGGAAGGAAATAACCAAGAGCAGAGCAGAATTAAAGGACATAAAGACTAAAAGCACAATCCTAAGCATCAATAAATCCAGGAGCTGGTTCTTTGAAAACATAAACAAAATAGACAAGCCTTTAAGCAGGCTCATCAAGAAAAACAGAGAGAGGACCCAAATAAACACAATCAGAAATGAAAAGAGGAGAGATTACAACTAATACCACAGAAATACAAAGGGTTCTAAGAAATTACTATTAAGAACTATAAGCCGAGAAATTTGAAAATCTAGGAGAGATGGACAAATTTCTAGAAAAACATAGTCTTCCAAAACTGAATGAAGAAGAAGGAGAAAGCCTGAGCAGACCAATAACAACTGAAAAAAATTGAAGCAGTAATCAAAAAAACTACCAACACACAAAAGCCCTGGACTAGAAAGTTTCACAGGAGAATTCTACAAAGCATTTAAGGAAGAGCTAACCCCTATACTTCACAGACTATTTCAAAAAATCCAAGAAGACGGAAGACTCCCAAACTCTTTATGATGCTAGCATCATCCTAATCACCAAACCAGATAGAGACACGACAAAGAAAGAAAACTTCAGGCCAATATCACTGATGAACATTGACGCTAAAATTCTCAACAAAATATTAGCAAACCGCAACCAGCAATACATTAAAAAGATCACACACCGTGATCAAGTGGGATTCATCCCAGGGATGCAAGGATGGCACAACATTCGCAAATCGATAAACATAATATATCACAAAAAAACACAGACAAAAATCACATGATCATATCAATAGATGTGGAAAAAGCATTTCATAAGGTACAGCATCAATTTATGATCAAAACACTCAGCAAAGTGGGAATAGAGGGAGAATTCCTCAACATAATAAAGGCCACATATGAGAGACCTACAGCCAGCTTCATATTCAAGGGGCAAAAACTAAAAACTGTCCCACTAAGATCAGGAACAAGACAAGGTTGTCTACTTTTACCACTTCTATTCAACATAGTATTGGAAGCCTTAGCCACAGCAATCAGACAAGAAAAAGAAGTAAAAGGTATCCAAATTGGAAAGGAGGAAACAAAACTGTCACTGCTTACAGATGGCATGATAGTGTTCATAGAAAATCCCATAGACTCCACCAAAACACTGCTCAACCTAATAAATGAATTTGGCAAAATAGCAGGATACAAAGTCAATATTCAGAAATCAAAGGCATTTTTGCATGCCAACAATGAAATATCAGAAATAGAAATTGGTGAAAAAATCCCATTTGATATAGCAACAAGAAAAATAAACTACATAGGAATAAACCTCACCAAGGAGGTAAAAGACCTGTACTCAGAAAACTAAACAACACAGAAGGAAGAAATTAAGGAAAACACAAACAAATGGAAACATGTACCACGTTCATGGATTGGAAGAATTAACATCGTGAAAATGTCCATACTACCCAAAGTAATTTATAGATTCAATGGAATCCCTATTAAAGTAGCAATGTCATATTTAACAGACATCGAACAAACTCTTCAAAAATTTATATGGCACCATAAACAACCCCAAATAGTGGTAGCAGTTTTGAGAAAGAAGAGCAAAGTAGGGGGGATCACCATACCTGATATCAAACTTTATTACAAGGCCATGGTACTCAAAATAGCCTGGTACTAGCAAGAGAACAGACACATAGACCAATGGAACAGAATAGAAAGCCTAGAAATAAAACCAAGTTTCTATGGTCAATTAATATTCGACAAAGGGGCAGTAGCATAAAATGGAGTAAAAATAGCCTCTTCAACAAATGGTGTTGTGAGACCTGGACAGCTACATGCAAAAAAATTAAACTCAATCACCAACTTACTCCATACACAAAAATAAATTCAAGGTGGATAAAAGACTTAAATATAATTCATGACACCAAAAAGGTCCTTCAGGAGAACATAGGCAGGAAAATCTAAGATATTCCATGCAGCAATATTTTCACTAATATGTCCCCTAGAGCAAAGGAAAGAATAAACAAATTGGATCTCATTGAAATAAAAAGTTCCTGCAAGGCTAAAGAAAACAGCATTAAAGTGAAAAGAGAACCAACCACATGAGAAAACATGTTTGCCAATGATACCTCAGACAAGGGTTTGAGATCCAAAATATATAAAGAACTCACACAACTTCACTCTAGGAAGACAAAAATCCCAATTAAAAAATGGGCAAAAGACTTGAACAGACACTTCTCCAAGGAGGACATACAAAGGGTCCAGAGACATATGAAAAGATGCTCAGCATCACTAGCCATCAGAAAGATGCAGATTAAAACCACAATGAGATACCACTTCACACCAGTCAAAATGGCCATCATAAACAAAGCAACAAACAACGAGTGTTGGAAAGGATGTGGAAAAAAAGAAACCCTGGTGTACTGCTGGTGAGATTGCAGACTCGTGGAGCCACTATGGAAAACAGTATGGAATTTCCTCAGAAAACTAAAAATGAAACTGCCTTTTGACCCGGAAATTCCACTGGTGGGATTATATCCTAAGAACCCTGAAACACCAATTCGAAAGAACCTATGCACCCCAATGTTCATAGCGGCACCATTTACAATAGCCAAGTGCTAGAAACGACCTAAGAGTCCATTAGTAAATGAATGGATCAGAAAACTGTGATACATTTACACAATGGAATACTACACAGTGGAGTGAAAAAAGGAACTCCTACCCTTTGCGACAGCACAGATGGAACTGGAGAGCATTATGCTAAGTGAAATAAGGGAGGCTGTGAGGGACAAATACCATATGATCTCATGTTTAAGTGCAACCTAATCAACAAAACAAACAAGCAAGCAAAATATAACCAGAGGCATTGAAATAAAGAAGAAACTGACAGTAACCAGAGGGGACAGTAACCAAGGGAGGGGATAATGGGAGGGGGGAGGAGGAAGAGTTTTCAGGAACAACTATAAAGGACACATGGACAAAACCAACGGGGGTGGGATCAGGAGTGGGAGGTTGAGATGGCTGGGGTAGGGAGTAGTTGTGGGGGGATGGAGACAACTATACTTGAACAACAATAAAAATTAAAGTTGTTTTTTAAAAAGTGTTTCCACTGGTGAGTGTATTGACCAGAAGAGGGCACCAGAGAGATCTTTGGGGCACTGAGGATGTTCTGCTTCTTGATGTGGACTGTTGATGACATGGATGATTGATCACTTCTGAAAATTTCATTCACTGTGATTTACTCAAGATTTGGGCACTTTTCAGTGTTAGTTTATATCAGAAAAACTACTAGGATTTATAGGAGACCATTCTGCCTGGCATGGGCCCAGCTTCTACGCAGAAAGGCCAGTGGAAATCGAGGTCCAGTACACAGGACCCACACCCATACACAGGTTCTCCCATGGGAAATCAGACCTGCATTCTACCTAGGCCGCTTTGAGGCTTGCTTTTTGCTAAAACTCCCTCACCCTGATTTGAGGCAGCAAATGTTTACTGCATATCTTTAAAGTAACTTCCTAAAATCTATACTAAACCTTCTAAGGATGAGTGTAACCAGTTCAACCACTTGCCCCTTTACATTTGCAAATATCCTTCTTTTTTAATGTAATTAGCAACAGCCTCTCCTTTGTTTTCTGTAAAAGGTAACCACCTAAAGGGAACCTGCGCATAGTAAAAGAGGACCATCCTCAATATAATGTGCCCAAAAAGCAATAAAAGCCTGTCAAGGTAAGGATCCCGGTGATCCCTCACTTTTCCTCCACAGGATTTGGTAGTCCATATGAATTTGTCTTGTCTCAGACACAACGCCGCGGACCCCATGAGCCGGGGTCCGCACCAAGGATTCAGCAACAATTATATCCAAAATAAAATAGCATTCCAAAACTAGAAAGAATAAAAATAAATGATCTAACATCTCATATAATAAGTTTTAAAATTATGCCTGGCTGGTGTAGCTCAGTGGATTGAGGGCGGGCTGGGAACCAGAGTGTCCCGGTTCGATTCCCAGTCAGGGCACCTGCCTGGGTTGCGGGCCAGGACCCCAGTGAGGGCCATGTGAGAGGCAACCATACATTGCTCTTTCTCTTTCCCTTCTCCTCTCTCTGAAAATCAATAAATAAAATCTTAAAAAAAAATAAGTTTTAAAATTAACAATAAATGAACCACTAGAAAGCAGAAATATAAAAAGATCCATTAATTAGAGTAATGTACAACAAAATGGACTAAACAAATCTGACATTTTTTAATCAATAAAAAAATCTGTGGAGTCTAATAAAGAAATAAAGGGAAACCACATAAATACACAATAGTAAGAATGAAAAGAGAGATAGTTTAAGAGATAAATATTTTTTTACATTATTTGCAAAAACTATATGGAGCTTAATAATGAATTTGAAAATGCCAACGATATGCAAGATTTTCTGTAGTTTACTAAAAATGGCTCAAGGAAATCTAGAAACAAAGAAATAAAAAAGTCTCCAAGATACCAAGTTAATAGCCCTAAGACCAACAACCAACTGAGATAATTTTACAAGTTAAATTCTCTCCAGTTTCCAAAGGCTCTGTCTATACAAGTGCAAAAGAATGAGTGATTTCCTATTCATATTATGAAGGGAGAACAAGCCCAATATAAGTTGAACACAAGGGTCTGAGAGAAAAACTGTAAGTCAATGTCACATATGCATTGGTAGAAAACCTCAATTTCAACTGCAATAACAAATAAGCAAATGATCATTACATAAAAACAAAAAGCCAGGGTCAAATCCTGGGAAAGGTCTCCCCATTTATATAAAGGAGACACTCAAAAAGAAACCACCCTTTTTTTCCACGTGCTGCTGTCTTTAGGGGTATGACAATTGGAATCGCCTGCCATAGCCATGGTGAACCTTAGGCTAGCTGAGACCTGCCCTGAGAACAGGCAAATGAAAAGATGAAAAAGACCAGAGCCTTTGATCTGGGCGCTGAACACCTGAACTGGCCAACCCCGGAGCCACACTAGCAGCGGGCTTCTCTTAAAGTGAGATGCTAAATTCATGGTATTGTTTAATGCACTCAAGGTAAGCATTCTGTTACTTGCAGCAAGTGCATTGTAACAATGTACAAAGATGGAATAAAATGAAACTGAGAGGAAAAAAGAGAAAAAGAGTAAGATTTTTTTAATCAATGAGGAGATATGTAAAATTTAGTAGAGCATATGATGAATGTGACATTCAATCAATGGGGAAAGGAAGGATTCTAGATAAATGGTAGTAGGAAATATTACTGAAAAATGTAAAGGCTAGGTCATTATATCACAATCTATCCTAAATTAATCCCAAGTGGGTGGCAGATTTCATTGAAATAACACCAAACCATAAAAATACTAGAAGAAAGTTTGAATGAATTGTATCTACTTTACAAGTTGGTAATGAGTTTCTAAGAAATACAAACACATAAATATTAAATGTCTATATGTGAAAATCTTTTCTTAATTCAAAGGCAAACAATTTATGAGTACAAAATATTTGACACAAATAAATACTAATTCCCTTTAGAGAGGCTGTATGAGTTGGCAAGAAAAATTTCACCCCTGATATTAAAGAGTAAAGGACCTGAGGTATAATTTACAAAATATGAAATTCAAATGACCAATGATTATATTTTAAAATATATAATCACATAAGAAATACAAATTTAGCAACATTATTTTTTCATACAGCTACCAAATTAGCAAAAATGTTTAATATATATCACTCAATTTTTTAGCACAGGATATAACAGAGACTTCCATATACAACCAGTAGATGTGAAAATTATTAAATCTTTCTATAATCAATTTGAAAATATGTATCAAGTACAGAAAAAACCTAAATAATTATTATCCTCGGTTTGATTTTACTTCTTCAAAAATACAAGGATATAAACATAGATGTAATGAAATTGTAAATATTCTAGGTGTTCTTTACAATACTATTCTATAATAATATTGTGAAAACGCCCCAACAATTATCATATAGGATGATAAAATAAATGATGGCTCCCTGTAAATTGAGTAACATGTTCCCATTAAAAACCATAGTGAAAAAGAATAGAGAAATGAGAAAATGCTCCCAATATAGCAGTAAGTGGGAAAGTCAGGATATAAAATGTATGTATGATAAATATCAATTGAAAAACATACCTATCACTATCTCTGCCTCCATGTATAGAGGATGGGAAAAAAAGAAAAAGTAAGTAAAGAAAATACACCAGAAATACTAACAGTATTTATTCCTTAGTTCAGAGATTATAGCTAACTTCTTTATTCTTATTTCCATCTATCTGTATTTTCTAAACATTGTCCCCTAAATGAGCATGTATTGATGCTATTTCCAAAAATGAAATAGTACTTAATTGTATCTTTTCCTTATCCCTTTACTCAGATGAAGTAGCATTTGTTTTGGTTCTCAGCTCTTTTAAAAGCCGTTCTGCACAAGAGTTTGGAAAGGCTGACATTTTTCTCGAGAAATATGCTGCAAGAATGCTAATCCATGAAGAGGCTGAAGTTTATTTCTCCTCTGTGACTCGCTGTGCACAGTTGGGAGTCTCTATCAGCAGCTAATACAGACCCCGCACAATTCTCAGGCTGGATCCTCCTGGCCCCACCACCGCCCATCTCCCCATGCTCAATCCTGAACCCACTGCGCAGCTTCTGGCACCCACAGCTGGAGCCACCAGGTAAGGGATTCCACCTGTGCTGTGAGAGACAGCTTCTACTTCCTCACTAAGAGCTATCCTGTCTCCTGGCTGCTGCTTTTTCCACCTGGACTCACCGCTTAGAACTTGTGATCCCTGAGAATGTGGGACAGTTTGTAACAGTGTAGCAGACCCAGGCCAGCATGTTAATAACACACGCATTTCTAAGCCCAGGGAGGGCTGGGACCCTATGGTGTGGCAATCACTGCATGATGAGCAATTATTTCTGTGAATTATCAGCAGCCACAAGGCCCTCCTGAGGACATGACCTCAAGGGAGCATTTGATTCCTGTGCAAAGCCAGCTTTTATGAAGAATCTAAATTGACAGAGAAAACAGAAGAAGTGGCTTAAACTAATAAAAGAGAATGAAGCCCTCCCATTTCCCTAGGTAATTGCTTGAACAAGAAGCCTGGCCCAAGGCACAGGGAAACATCAAGTCAGCAGGCTCCAGATCAATGGGAAGGGATCATGAGGCCCTAATATTGGCTGGAGGAGTGAGGGGGACAGGGGGATGGAGTGGAAAGTGACCTGGGGGGAGTGAGGGCGTTCAGGAAGGATGTTATGGGTCCTGGGCCACAAATCAGCCCCCTCCACCCCAGCACAATACATCTTCCTTCCAGCCCAGCACAGGCACGCACTTGTCGGTCCTGCATAATCAAGGCTTTCCAGTCTCGGGGGCCCCAGTTTCCCAGGTGGAGATGCTCAAAAAACCACAGAGATGCTGGGGCCAGGGGAGACTGTGCAGGGGAACCTCAGGCCCGCTACTGCCATTTCCCACCTATTTTAACCTCCACATGTCCACTTCTGCCACTATTTAATATATTAAGGTTACAGTAAGATTCTGCTAGAACAGATTCTAGGACTAGAGAGAGGCTTGAAAACCACTGAACAAATTTCTTTCTCAGTCTCTTGGTCCTAATTCAATTCTATTCTATCGAAAAGAGTAGAATACAGCCCTGTTCTCTCTTGTCAGGGTGTCCTTTGTCCTGGAATGCCAGCTCACAGAGCAGATCCACAGGCCTTCCCGATGCTGCTGCCCACTTCCCCACTCTCCTGCCCAAAAAGGCGGGCTGCCTTCCCCTGAGCCAGTGGATCAGGTGGATAGTGCCCATGGGAAATAAGATTCAAAGGACCTGCAAGAAGTTGGCAATTTTCCCAGGATTTCACTGCACCAGAGACCTCGTGTTAGTGGAAAGAAGGAAATGAGTCCCCCACACCAGTAGCATTAGGATGGAGAAGGGCAGACATCCTTAACAATCATGTCATGAAGAAATGTTTCTGCAGGGCTGTAGTGGGTGCTATACTCCGGGCAAGTCATGTTTACGGGGAAAAAAACAACCGTGTTTTCCTTCTTCCATTAATCACATCAGAACAGTCCTAAAATGAAATCTTATCAGAGGTGAAGCTCCCAGGTCCCTCCGATCCTTGGTCTTTACAAGGAGAGGACATCCGCTCCTGGGCATGGAAGCAGGGCTGGGCCCTGCCCAGGCACACAGAGCCCTCCTCCTTCCCCTGGACTGAGGCGTGGGCACCTGGTGTGGGAGGAGCTGCAGTCCGGGGCACTCTGAGGCAGAGGGCCATGTTCTTAGCCTGCCTGTGCCTCCCTGCTCTTGTGGGGCCTGGGGTAGATGCTCAAGAAGGAAGCCCCATTTGCCCCAAGCTAATTTTCCAGGCCACACGGGAGAGTCCTCACCGCCAAATTCTGCAGCAGGGTCATTACACCAACCCTTCTCTTCAACCAGGAGATTCCTAACATCTGTATCTTCCATCTGAGAAAATAAAGAATCACTGATGGAAGCGGGTGCAAAGTGTTGGGAGTGGGGGGCAGAGCCAGGAATAGCACCAAGGTTCCCAAGATAGTGAGCGGGCATACAAAGGAGGTGCCTCTGCCCCTGTAGGTGGCCCATTGTCCCTGCTAGGCTTCCTCTTGTCCGGTCCTAAACAGCCTTCCATGCTCCCATCACTGGAAACTTTCTTAGAGGGGCCCTCCAACAATCCCATCCCAGCTCATGTCATAAGCCAAGGACATTCGCATGGACAGGTACAGGTCCACGGGAACCCTCTTTAGAGACTTCTGTCTGAACAAAGAGAAAGCCGAAAAGAAAGCTGTAAGGCTCCAACAGGAACAAGCATGCACCCCCAGGATGGATGTCAGGACAAATTCTGTGGGAGCTGGACTGGACTTTCCAGCAAAGCTTGCCCTTGGCAGGGTTGCTTGGTGATCTCCCTTGCCAGACAGCAAGCAGAACACAGACATGATTAATGCTTTGCCTGGAGTTACACCGCAAGCTGGTGACACAGACCTTTGATTCTGCCACCCAGCACACCCTCAACAAGAACATACTTCCTGGATGAGATAATTTCATTAGTATTTGTCCAGCACCCTGCCGTGAAAGGTGGTCACCCACTCCTCCATCTTCTGAAAGGGCTGCGTAATCACCGCCTCCTGGTGCCACTTAATCTAAAACATCTGGGTGACTCACCCTCCCTGAAATCTCCCTTCAGACTATTTGCTTTGAAAAATCACCATTTGCATCCATTCAAATGAGCACTCTTGGTTTAAATCTTAAAGAAACTACTTAATTTGGGTTTTTGTGTCTGCATTTGTTTGTTTGCTGTAGTTATTTTTAAATTAACATATGCATGTGGATAGATAGACTGACAGACACAGATAGATGATAGATGAATAATGTATTAGGATACATACATATATTAAGATACATGTGATTTTTGCAGGGACCCCCTGGCTCTGCTCCAAAGTGACAGCATCTAGCAACCCACCCCGCTGGCTGCTCCAAGGGCTCCGCAGTGGCCACGACCTCAGACGTGCAGTTGAGGGAGCTCCTCAGCGGGCCCCTGCCTCCTCAGATTGACTGATCTTTGCACAGCCCCCGTGTGCCTCAGGCTCCTGACCCTATCCTCGAATCTGCTGCCCACCCCAACTTTATTTTTATGCCACCCCAATTTCCTAGCCTTACCCCTCACAACCCCATCTTCCACCAGGAAGCCCAGCTCAGCCCTGCCTTTAAATGACGAAATGACGACCGATAGCCGCGACACACTCTGCCCCGGTGCGCTCTCCTTGCTTCATCCTGACACGTCCCAGGCCTCACTCTAATGCACTCTGGGACTGAATAACAAACATTTGCTATGGTAAATCCATCCCTGCTTCCCAGATAACTTCTCTTTAACAATGATAAGCTGCCAGGCAGGCAGATAACAACTGAGATATGCAGTTATTAAGGGCAGATTTTAAAATGACAAAAGGATACATTTTAAAATAAAGCCCACTTGAAAATCAGCTTTTCTTTCAACTCAATTACATCCAGGCTTCATGCTCAGAAGCTCCTTATACTGAGAGATTCCAGCTCCTATTGGCTTCAGGGTATTGAAGGAGTGTTGCCATGGCAACACAGAAGGCCCAGACACCTGAAGCAGGAAGTAGAGGACACTGCCTGCCGCTCTCTCAGGCCTCTGGAGTGGTCGGCATGCTCCCCATCAGCTGCCTGAGATGAAGCAGAGATCCCCATAGCCAGTATTCCCACCCACTATGGGGACCTTGGTGTTGGAGCTGAGCTGACAGAAGAGGACAGGGTAGCAAAGCAGCCGGCAGACAGAGCCTGACTGTCATTAACGGCAGAGGAACACTGAGGACTGAAGGCAAGTACCGTGGCAGACAGGAGCGGTCACTCCCTCGGGCAGCTACCTGGACAAATTCCTTGCATGTCAGAGTGACTGAAATGGTGCTGTGTCCTGCTTTCCCCTTTCCAGGTGGGAGTCCCAATACAAGTCAACTTCCATTGTGGCCATAAATGTCGCAGACCAATGCTGACTGCCCATCCCCAGCCTTCCACCGGGCCTCACAGCTGTGGGCATCCCTAACTGACATCCCTGGCACCCTCGGCACTGCAGGTCACACCCTGGCCCACCAGGGTATCACACCAGCTGTCCACCCCATCTATGATGCCACAAACAAACCTCCGAGCCCCAAAATGTCATCAAACCATGCGCATCACCATTGCACCTCAATCAATTATTGAACCTTCCATATTATGACCAACCCATGACTCCACCTTCTGTCACAGGATGGGCTGAAAGCCCCCGCTACCCACATCACACAGGGACCCTCAGTCTCCCCAGCCCCACCCTGGGGCAACAGTCCCCCCTGATGACAGTCCTTAAGTGCTCAACAGCTCCCACACCCTCCACGACCCCGCACACGTCCTTCCACCTGGCCCCCTAGGAGCACAGTGGAGAATCCCTCACCTAGATTCTCAGTACCCTGCATCATGGAGCCCTCTTCTGCCCCTTGACTGTCCCCAGCCAGTGCCAGCATCCAGGGCGGAGGGATCTCTGCCAAGGGTTTACCCTGCCCTGCTGAGAGCTCACTCTGCTCTATGTCTCCTGGGCACTGTCATTAGAAGAAACATCCTTCTCTCAAGTGCATGGAAATGCAAGTGTGACTCTGTGAATGTGTGTGACCACTGTGTGAGTCTGCACCTGAGTGCACGCCAACCAACCAATGCTCTGACGCTGTCCTCATTAGACTGAGCCTGTGGCCCCTTCACATCATGAGCACGCCCGCCTGTGCCCTCACTCCAGGGATCCCAGCTCTGGCAATGCCAGGCCCCAGTCCTCAACCCTAAAACTCCTCATAAGAGAAGGGAAGCATCATTGGAAAAGCCCTGCCACTGGCAGGAGCAGCAAATGGAACAGCCAGAGCCCACCCTGAGAGACCAAGCCCATGCACCTCTCTCCTCTCCCGTGGGCCCCAGTGCCCCAGCTTCTCACCCTCCTCCTGCGTCGCTTGTCTGCTCATGACCTTGTCTCACTCTTGGGTCTAGAGAACACTCTCTGGCTATAGCCTCTGCCTCCTGCCTCAGCCAGTCACACTTGTCCCTGCCACTGGGCTGATCTCAGCCCTTCTGGAGAAACACGCTGCCCTCCCAGGCTTGCCTGCGACCACGGGGCTGGCCCTCCAGGCCCCTGCTATACTCAGAGACTCTCGGTGGCACTTTGGCACTTTCCGTGTGGAACTGAGACTCTTCCCCACCTCACCCAACAAACACCAGCATCGTGGCAACATCAGCAGAGACTGGGGGTGGGGGTGGAGGCTCTGAGCTGGTAACACTGCTCAGAACACAGGGCCCGTGCCACCACAGCGGGAGGGGGGGAAGGTGGGCACCCTGAGGATTACCTTACGCATGTCTTTGCCAAAGGTCTCACTGTAGGTTGTGCCAAGGATTTCAAACTGGACATAGGGATTGGAGCTATCCTCCCGAAACTCCATCACCCCTGTGAGGCCCGTGATGTGGCCCTGCAGAGAGAAGGAAAAATCATTGAGGGCAAGGCAAATATGGACAGGGGAGAGGATGAAAACCCAAGGCAAGAAAGAAGACAGAAGTGGCCACCTAGAAGTGAACAATCAAGGTCTGGGGAAGTAGCAGGCACATGGTAATGAGAAAAGAGGCCTGGGCAGTCCTAGGGCCTCGGAGCAGGATTGACGCTTCCCAGGCCACGGCTCAGAGGAAAGGCCCCCAAGGCTTGCGCCTGTCATTCATGCAGTCCGTATGATGAGAGGGCCTGCTCTGTGCCACACACTGTGCTGGCTGTGAGAGTAAAGAGTGACAGCTTGTGCGCCCCCACTAGAGCTTACGGTCTACTCTTGCAACCTGCCCCGGGGGCTCACCTGAGCCTGAGCCAAGCGGAAAGTCAAAGGTCAACAAGAGCCATGTCAGGCACATGGTGGGAGTTGCAAGGCAGCAAGCATGAGACCTGGAAGCCAAAACCCAGCTCCAATTCTGCCTTTGCCACCTGTGCCACCTCAGGCAAGTCACTGCTCAGCTCCCAGCATCAGCCTAGATTACTTAGATCCATATCACAGATCCTGCAAGGACAGAAGGAGAAGCTGTGCACAGAGCATGGTGACGGCACAGACTGGGTGTGGTGGGTGTGCATGACCAGCGCCTCTCTCCAGTGGCTCAGTGGGCTCTGTAAGAGCAGGTGGCAGAGGGGCTGAGCTACCCAGTGGTAAAAGCACTTCTTTCTCCAAGACTGGGGGAGGGTCTCATCCAGGCTTAATCCCCCACAGTCAGTGAGCTGGGGGAGTCCCAGGGCCTGCGCTAGCCCAACGGGGCACCCAGGTCTGGCTTGGCCTGCAGTAGATTTAAACCAACACCAGAATATGTTTGCAGCTACTGAAATCACACACGATTCATTGTGACTAAAACTCCTAGCACTGCGGATTTCCTCAAATGCTCTTCTGAAGCCTCTAAAAGCCAATTCAAACCAACAACTTTTCCGTGGATTACCCAATTCACTTCAAATCTAGCTTTCTAACTTGGTGTCGTGCTTTGGCACGTCATGGGACACATCACAAGCGCAGAATGCCTGCACATGCACATTCGCACACACCCCCAGATGAACACACCCACATGCACATGCATGTGCACACACCGAGGCTGAGGTCTTGACTGATTAGCACACCTACTGCCAGCTGAGACATCCCCTCTCATAAACAGTGGCAGACTAGACAGTTGCTTCCATTTTTTTACTTATAGTAGTTCCCTTTATCCATAGGGAATATATTCCAAGACCCCCAGTAGATGCCCCAAACCACGGATAGTACCAAACTCTCCTATACATATGTACCTATGATAAAGTTTAATGTATAAATTAGGCACAATAAGAGATTAACAACAATAACTAATAATAAAATAGAACATACTGCAGTAAAAGCTATGTAAATGTGGTCTCTCTCTCCTGAAACATCTTACTGCACTGCACGCACCCTTCCTCATCCTGTGATGATGTGAGACGATATGCCAGCGTGATGAGATGAAGCAGGTACTCAGAATGGTGCGCTATTTAAAACTTATGAATTATTTATTTCTGGAATTTTCCATTTAATACTTTCCAATCATGGTTGATCATGGGTAACTGAAACTGCTAAAAGTGAAAGCATAGATAAGGGGGGCTCCTGTGTTTATTACCTTGGGCAAGTTACTTAACCTCTCCGATGTCCGATCTTCACATATGAAAACAGAGGCAATCATAACAACACAGAGCCATAGGCCCTCGCTCTCTCCTCCCTCAGACACGGGGCAGGAAGAGTGGCAATGAGAGGGCGAGGGAGGGTCTGCCAGGGCAACCCCAAAAAGAGCTCCGCTCAGGACACCTGCTTCAGGAGGCAGGGGTGAGGTGGGGGTGCGAGGAGGCCTCGGCCCAGGAAGGTTCCCCTGCCCGCGCACCTTTTTGATCGTGTCCAGCATGGACCGCCCTCCATTCCATGGCTTGGTGGACTTGCGGATGCAGTTGAGGCTTGCCATGCTGTGCCACTTCCGGTCCTCCAGCTTCCTGTGGAAGGCGTTAGCCAGCATCAGAACACTGTCATACAGGTAGAGGTTGGAGATCTGCAAAGACAAAGGTGGTGAAACCTTTTCCATTGGTACATTTCCAGAGAGAGGGGAAGAAGCCAGCACAGGGCTGGGGCGACTCAGGATGGTAACACTAAGATGTGGTACCCACTATCTATGCGGTGATCCTCTGCCTTGCAGGTGTGCATTCAAAACCCCAGGCAGGGGCTGAAGAGAGTAAGACCTGGCCCTGCTTTAGGAACTAGAATTGGGGTGGGTCTGAACATCAACAGGAGAACCAGCGATCATTGCCACAATTGAGTGTTGCGTGTAAGTTCTGTGGGAGACTGGAGTGGGACATCCTCCTCACGCAGCAAAGGTGGGAGGGAAGGGTGGGCAGAAAGCTCCGTCTAGAAGAATTCTAGGATAAAAAGTGGAGGGGTTTATAGAGAGAGCACAGCACTATGCAAAGACATGACTGTGCAAAGGAATGGGGGTAGGTAGGGCATAGGCTATCAGAATATCCTGTAAAGGACAAAAGGTAAAGATTTTAGGCTTTGTAGGGCTGCTGGTCTCCTTGAAACTGCTCAACCCTGCTGTTATAGCATAAAGATGCCATAGAAGATATATAAATGAAGGATGTGCCAATAAAATATTATTCACAAAAACAGACAATGGGCCCACCCCTGGTTAAGAAAACAGTTCAAGGTGACTGAAGCAACGGGCAGAGTAGGGAGGGAGTGGGATCAAGAGAGAGGCAGGGATGAGCCACGCTGAGCCTTGTCAGCTGGGCCAAGTAGTAACGACATTGGGGACTTCAGGGAGAAGGGCTCCACTGAAGGATCTATGCCAAGGAATGACATTTGTACCTTAGAAGAACTGCTCTGACCCCTGGCTGGGCCTGGGGACGATGGTGGCCTGAGTGAGCTGGGCAGCTTGTGGGGATGGAGATTCAGATGCCACAGAGCCTGCTCCCAGTAGCATCATGGCCCACGAGGGGGCGCTTTTGGGATTTGCAACTATGCGCATCTGAGAACTTGCCTCTACTTACCTATCCATAGCACAGCTGGGCCCCGGAGGAGACTCAGCCATCTCAGAGCTCTTGAGAACAAGTTTATGAGGGAGAAGCTGGAATAACAGCGAGAAGAGCTGCACCACATCAGTGGGGTCCAGGGGTGGGCCCTGGCTCACTCTCCTGACCGTGATCTGGAGGAGCCCAAATACCAACATCCACCTTCTCAGGGGCCCAACAAGGGCCCTCTGTGAGGAGGAGGGCAGCCCTGTTCCCAAGCGTTACCCCTCAGGGCACTCCCTCCTCCAGGGGGCCATTGCACAAACAACCATCAGCCAAAGTGGGTCAAAGGGACAATTCTCTGCACTTCTAAGCGGCAAGGTGTCTGCTAAAAATATTTCAGGAAAACAAAATCACCAGATATAAATAGGAGAATATGTTGGCCTCACAGGACTCCTGGGAAGATCAAATAAGATCCTTGGGCTTCAAGAAAACCCACTGCTGCCTCCCAGCTTGACCCCCACCACCCCCCAGAATGTCCCTTGCACTCCCAACACTACCATACCTTCTTCTCAGCCTGGAATTTCTGTCTTCACATAGACTGGGTACCCCCAAAACAGACAAGAGCTTGTGTTAAGGGAACTGCCCTCTGCAACTGAAATCAGAGGTGGGCCCAGGGAGCTGGTGTGGGACATCGCCAACATCTGCTTCATCACGCCTGCCCAGACACTCATGCTCTCAACAGAGCTGACTGTGTTGGCGATGTCCCTGTGCTTGACCATTCCCTCAGAGCTCTGGCCTATCTGCTTTCAACCTGTGTACTTGCAGTGGGCAGAGGGATGTATGCCACTAAGACCTGTGTTCCTGGCACCTCTGCATGCTGTAGGTGTAAGAAGTGGATGGAGGATGGACCGGAGATACCTCAGTGGTGGCAGGAGGGTGCCTGGGATGACTGACCCCTGCTGACTTAAACAAGTACCTCAGGCCAAGGGGAAGCAGGCATGTCAGCGCCTGGTGACCTTTCTCAGGGCCCTGCAATACACAGGTGCTTATCTGACAGCAGAGAGAAATGATTCCAACCACCTAGAATTCACCCTCGGCCCTACAGGGAACGTCAGGACAGAGCCATGTCTCCCATCCCTCCTTCCCTGGGAGAGTATTTCCTCGGGCAAAAGACTACCCACCCCCTGGTCCTGTCAGCTTCTCCCTCACTACAGCTCTCAGGAGCCGCTAGGGCTGCAAAATTATCTTTGGCATGTTGGCCTCTCCTCCGGAATACAAAGCCGTAATGGAGATGTTTTATAAGAGAATGCAAGCCACTTAGAGTTAGCTTGTTTTTTTTTTTTTTAATTTTTTTTTCTGAAAGGATAACTCAAAGTTGAGAGTCCTTGATGATGTGAAGACTTCCCTTCTCAAGATGTTCGTGGATCTCCCAACCACCCATTCATAGCTGATGCTATTCAACCAGCGGGAGGCTCTGGCACACCCACACCTATGCACACCCACTCACACACGGGCTGCAGCACCCCAGCTGTGGCCCAGACCAGCACCCAGCGCTGTTTCCCTTCCTCCCTCCAGCATTTCAGTTCACAATGAATTAAGATATTTAACAAATGTATGAATGCAGAGAGGTCTGCGATGAAGAGGAAAAAACAGGATGTGACTCAGAAAGGCTAAAGGAGCCCTCCCACAAGTGTGTCTGCTGGGAGGGGTGAATGCATTTCAGTTCAAGGGAACAAGCTTGAGCAATGCTCTTTCCCAGGCATGGATAGGCCTTCCCACTGCCCCACATCTACCATCCTGGGCACCTTCTGCCATGATCTACTACACACTGTCAGTTCATAAGTATATTACTCTCCAAACTCTGAGTTTTTTAAGCACAGAGGATTTTTTTCCACTATTCTAGATATATCTCTCTATATATACATTATCTCTAGAACCCAGCATCCAGCACCACCCAAGACACAAGACTGGTGCTAAGTATATGTCTGATGGACAGGTGCATGGTTCATGGATGGGAGGATGAACAGATAGATGGATGAGTGTGTAGGTGGATGAATGGGTATGTGTGGGGGTGGGTAAGATAGGGAGATGGAGAGATGGATGGATGGATGGATGGATGGATGGATGGATGGATGGATCTCCTGATAAGAAGACACACACTGATCTTGGTTCACAAAGAGAGAAAATATAAAGACAGAAAAAATATATATATAAAGCAAATATATATAAAATATACATACACACACACACACACACACACACACACACACACACACACACACAGAAAGAGAGAGAGGAGGGAAAAAGACTCGTTGCCTCCATCTGTGACTTGGGAGGGAACCTCTTTTGTTTAAACAACTATTTGCTTCTCATGTGTAGCCTACTCAAAATGTCTCACTTTTTACTTGGAGCTGGTCCAATCTTCTCCACTCACTGCTGCCCCTTCTCCTGGTGAGGTGCTGTCTCACCACTTCCCACCCCAGACAGAAGCTGACACTCTGCATTGTTCTGCAGCTCCTCCCCTGCACCCCAACCTCAGTGCCCTAACTTGGGTAACCTGCTGGGTTCACTGCTGGGGAAGCAAGGGAAGGAGTGCTACCCTCACAATCTGGCTGTCCAGAGAAGACACTTTTGGGGAAAAGATCAAGAATGGACAGTAGAAAGGCAGCTTCTGTTTGTGGCTCCCTTGGGTCCTAAAAAATGTAGGAAATGCCTTTCTTCAGGGTAGGTAGGTGAAGACTAGAGTCAGGGCTTAGCTGTGCCATGCCTTGAACCAAGAGGGGCAGTCTGGAAGGAGAGAGGCTCCCAGCTGCATGGACTCTCCTCACCAGTGGTCTTGAGGGGCTAACAGCCCAAGCTGGAGCTACTGAGGACAGGGTCAGGTGCAACAGCAGGGAGCTGGCTGAAGAAGTCCTTGCCTTTCTCCCTCACATCTCAGGTCAGGCACAGCACAAAGCACATTTGCAAAGAAAAAAAGACAGAGCAGGTACAGTCATTATTTAAACCCTCGTTCCCCTGCAAGTGGGAGCCTGGGGCCCTGGCTAGCCTATCAATACTGCAGTACAAAAGGGACAAGGAACCAAAAAAAGCATTTCAGGTGAGAGTTCTTGAGAGGAAAGGAGAAGCCAAAGTGTTAGGGCCAAGGTTTTGGCATAGGAAAAACCTGGATGCAAAGCAAAGGAACGGGAACCAGATGCCAGAGGGAGTCAAGCCAACCTGGTCCTGGTTCTAGGAGTGAGCCAGAACCAGAACCAGGGCCCAAGGCTCTCCTTGAAGCCTTTGACCTCATTCTACGTGGGGACAGAGCTGGCAGGAACTCAGCTGGTTCAGCTGACCACCCTAGAGATACAAGGTCTGTGCAGAAAAAGGACCAGCCATTGTTAATATAAAGAGAATGGTTTGTGTGACACCGATGTAACCTGGCAGCCAAGGAGAGTAGACTGGAGTGCACATGTGTGAACAAAGATGACTTCACTGTACTAGTCAGTGGGGGCGGTAGATGCCATCGAGTGAACACATGTACTGTGTGTGGCTGTCACATTCAAAATGACTGAGTGAGTAGAGCAAACAGTCTGCATCAAATTTTGCATTAAGCTTGAACATTTCTCTGCAGAGACTATTTGGATGATCAGAAAACTTTCGGGGACGATGCAATCAGTGCAGCACAAAAGTGTGGCACGAACACTTCAAAGGTGGTCGAGAATCTGTTGGAAGTGACCCAGGTTCTGGACGGCCTGCCACAAGCAGAGCACCTGGGAGTGCTGAGCGTGTGCGGGCTGCAGTCAATGATTGGCAACGGACAGTGCAAGAGCTGGAAGCCGATCTGGGATTCCAAAAACTACTTTGCCTGAGATTTTGACGCAGGATCTTGGCATGAAACGTGTCATGGCAAAATCTGTTCTGTGGCTTCTGCTACCAGAGCAGAAGGAACATCGTGCTGCAGTTGCCAATGACTTGCTCAAGAAGGTCATAACTGGAGATGTCTCATGGGTCTACGGCTGTGAACCAGAGATGAACTATGAGACCATGCCCAAAGAAGGCACAGCAGAGTCGTAGCAAGATCAAGACCACGTTAACTGTATTTTTTTACTGTGAAGGTGTTGTCCCTCCAGGACAATTAATAAGGAGCACTACCTCAATGTTATTTGTTAGTTGAGATGCAATATGACAAAACTGGCTACAGCTATGGGCAACTGGTGATTAGGAGCTTCATCACGAAAAGGCGCCCAACTTATGCATCCTGTCTCATGCAGTTTTTTTGCAAAACCTCAAATCATCCAGGTGACTCAGCCCCCTATAGCCCAAATTTGGCACCCTGCGACTTCTGGCTTTTCCAAAAACTAAAACCACCTTTGAAAGGGAAGAGATTTCAGACAATCGATGAAATTCAGGAAAATACAATGGGGCAGCTAATGGCAATTCCAGCAAAGGATTTTGCAGAGGATTTTGAACAGTGGAAGAACTGCTGGGAGAACTGTGTGAGGTCCCAAGGTGCTACTTTGCAGAGGACTGAGGCATCATTATCCTACATACAATGTTTCTTGTATCTTGTATATTCTTCAATAAATGTCTCTATTTTTCATGGTATGTGGATGGATACTTTCCGGACAGATTTTGTTGTGTATGTGAAGTTCTTTTTCACAGTAATACTGTACGGCTCTTACTCCACGGTGTGTGCAGCTTAGCCTGGTGGCAGGAAGGATGAGCCAAAGTTTTGGCTTCACCACAATCTGAGTCAGCTGTGTTCACTGCTGTAACCCCAGTCTAGACAGAAGTGCACAGATATAGCATGTGCTCAATAAATACTTACTGAATGAACGGATTGAATCTCTACTTGCACTCATTTGCTGAGTGCTGCTGAACAAGTCAAGACTTGCCCTAGTCTTACGTTGATGATAATAAAATACAATACATTCAAGGGCCTTGAAGAGGTATCGTGGGTGGCCCTGATTTATCCTCTATGAAATGCAGGTAGCAATGTGCGCCAAGTACTGTCCTAAGCAATTTGCATGTTTTCAGTTTGGAAGGACAGAGACAGAAAGAAATGGAAGAGTAAATGAAGGACCCAAGTGGGCTTCTCCATCTGACTTCAGTGTGGGTGAGCTGAGAGGTCCTCCAGGGTGTCTGCTGTCACTGGGGCCCAGCACGCATCTGGTGCACACAGCACGGGACCTACTGGGGACATGCACTTGGATCTGCCAACACCATTCATCCTCTCCCCCAAATCATCTTAGTCCAAAAGCTGTTCAAAGGCAAGCAGGGGTCGTATCTGACTTTTGCAGGTTGTAGCTCACAAAACTGAGCAAGGATCAGCCCTGCACATTCTATTCCCAATACTGCCTAAAATCTGCTGACCTGGACACATGTCCCTGGCCTCCTTCCAACCCCAGATGCAAAGTCACAGCTGCCACAGTCCCTTGCACCTGAGCAGGACCTTTTCAGAGCTTCCTGCACTGAGATGAGGAAAAGGCCACATCTCTGTCCCTGGGATGTTCCATAAAAGGTGCCAGTGCAGGATGGCCCGGAGTGGGGGCCTCAGTAATACCCTGACCCCAGTTCCTGAAAGGGAGGCGGTTTGGTACACTGCAGTCACAGCCCGACATTTGCAGTGCAGAGCCGACTCAGCCATGGAGACTGCAGCACAGGCAATACGGCAATGAGATCACCCAGGTGTGCAGGAGAGCGGGGCAGGCAGGCAGGACATGATAGAACAAGGGCCAGCTGCCACCCAGCCCTGTGGGAGGCACCGTGTTGTGCACCCTGCCACCTGTTCCCTGTCTCCTGCTCAGGCTTAGACATTTCAGTCCCCAGAAGCTTCCTTATTGTTCTCTCTACATGGTCACCTCCCATTACCACAGTACCCTAATTTCTCCTTAGGCAGATGGTAACCACTAGGGACCTTGTCTACCAGCCTCAGGCTCTGCCCCTCTGCCTGGTACACAATTGTCTTTCTTGGAAGCACAACTGCCCTGACACGTCTCCAAAGGCTACACCCTGCCCTTGGTGCTCTGGAAGCTGCTATCCTCTCCAACTGACCTTCTTGCCTCTCACCTCTTGCCTCAGACACAGAAATCTGCCCCTGCTCACCTGGGCCTCTGGGTCTTTGCATATGGCATTCTCTTAACTGGAACACACTACAACATACAGGCTAATATTCCCAATTTATTTGGAATTTGTGAGAATTAAGAAAGAGGGGAACTTCTGGCAAGATGGAGGCGTAGGTAGACACACCATGCCTCCCCACACAACCAAATGAGGAAAAACAGCAATTTAACTCAACAAAAACAGCCAGATATGACAGAAAATCGAACTGAGAGGAAGTCCGACAACCAAGGAGTTAAAGAAGACACGTTCATCCAGACTGGTAAGCAGGGCGGAGCCAGGCAGAGAGCACGCAGTGAACAGGGCGGAGAGAGTGAGGCAAGACCTCGGTTGTGGAGCGGTACCGGCAGTGCTGCAGCTGCCCAGAGGGAACCGCAGCAGGTGTGCCTGACCAAAACGTGGCCGCGCCCGGCCCACCTGGACCCAGTGGAGCTGAGACTGGTGGACCGGATGGGTCCTCATTCACGTGCAGACAAACCCGGAGAAAAAGCAGGGAGTGGAGTAGACCGCACAGCCCATTGGCGCGGGGAAATGACCTCAAACAACAGATTGAATACACCTGTGGGGGTTGAGGCGGCAGCGGGAGAAACTCCTGGCCTCACAAGAGAGTTCGTTGGGGAGACCCACAGGGACTTGGAACTGTATGGGCCTGGCCACAGACCCCAGGGCCAGCGCAGAGGGGCGCAGCTTGCTTGTGGGTGGCAGTGCGGGTACAGAGAGCGGAGCAAGCGCCATCATTCTCTCAGGACCCGCCCCCACAGGCTACGTCACAACACAGTGTTTCCCGCCCTGGTGAACACCTAAGGCTCCACCCCTTAAAGTAACAGGCGCACTGAGAAAAAAAAAATGGCCAAAATGAAAAAACAGATCAAAACACTGGTAATCAGGACGCTCACAGAATTGGAAGAAAAATGGTCGAAATTAGTTGAACAAGTGAAGGATAATATAAAGAAAATGAGGATAAATCTGCAGGGAACCAATAGGAATGAGAAGGAAACTGGGACTCAAATCAACGGGGTGGACCAGCAGAAAGAAAAAAACACCCATCTAGAAAAGAATGAAGAAACAATAATTCAAAAAACTGAGGAGAGGCTCAGGAACCTTGAGGACATCCTTAAACGTCCCAACATCCGTGTCATAGGGGTGCCAGAAGGAGAAAAGGAAGACCAAGGGATTGAAAACTTATTTGAACAAATAATGAAGGAGAATTTCCCCAAGCTGGGGAAGAAAATAGACTTTCAGGAAGTCCAGGAAGCTCAGAGAGTCCCAAAGAAGTTGGACCCAAAGAGGAACACACCAAGACACATCATAATGACATTACCCAAGATTAAAAAGAAGGAGAGAATCTTAGAAGCAGCAAGAGAAAAGGAGACAGTTACCTACAAAGGAATTCCCATAAGACTGTCAGCTGATTTCTCAAAAGAGACCTTGCAGGCAAGAAGGGGCTGGAGAGTAGTATTCCAAGTCATGAAAGGCAAGGACCTACATCCAAGAATACTCTATCCAACTAAACTCTCATTTAGAATGGAAGGGCAGATAAAGTGCTTCCCAGATAAGGTCAAATTAAAGGAGTTCATCATCACCCAGCCTTTACTGTACGAAATGTTAAAGGGATTTATGTAAGGTATGGAGGGATATCAACAGGGGAGTGGTAGGGGGAGAGGGGAGGAAGGTGCAGAGAATAAGTAGCATAAATGGGAGGTAGAAAACAGAAAGGGGGAGGTTAAGAATAGTATAGGAAATGTGGAAGCCAAAGAACTTTTGTGTATGACCTATGGACAAAAACTAAAGGGTGGGGAATGGGGGGTGGGGGCAGAGGGGAAGAAAGGGGGGAAAATGGGACAACTGTAACAGCATAGTCAATAAAATATATTTAAAAAAAACAAACTAAAAAAAAGAATTAAGAAACAGAACATTTGTGAAATGTCAGCATATGAGCTGGCACCAAATAAGTGCATAATGGATATTTGTGGAATTAATGAATATTGGATGAATAGTTTTAAACCTGTTCTTAGGAAAGAAAAACACCAAGGTAAAGAGATATCAAGGTACAGCCATCCCCCACTATATTGTGGTTCACTTATTGCAGCTTCACTGTACTACAGGTTTTTAAAAAAATATATATCTAATTCTGTATCATGGAGGTTTTGTTATATCACGGAATTTTGTGGTATATAGGTATTTATATAATATTTATGATTTTAATTATGTTTGCCTAAAAAATTTAAAACAATATAAAAAATATAAAAAATGTTAATTCAAACATATTAAAAGAATATTAAATCAAAATAAAATACAGTATGTATATCATCAGCGGATGAATACTGTACTATCCACAATGGAAATGCAGTACGCCACTACCGCTTGCACAAGTTTGCCAATGTGAGATTGTACACGGCACACTATTGGCTGATGGAGTGGAAGGCGACCAACCACAGCACTGTGCTCTGTATCCTGGCTGCTGATTGCCTCAGTGACCGTAGCCATCGGTCTGTTTGCTCTCCCGCACTGTGCCCATACATTCAGCATCTCTCCTTGTCCACTTCACATCAACGTCTGATCACGGTGTGGAGTGTTGCTCTGTGGTGTTGTGTTTTTGTGAAATTTTCATAAAAGTTTGAATTTATTTCAAGCCCTACAATGCCACCCAAACATTCCTCACCTTCTAAGGCTTCTGGCAGTGAACCAAAGCGCCAGAGTAATATGCTTACCATCAAAGAAAAGGTGGAACTTCTCAACATGTTAAAGGAAGGCAAAAGCTATGCAGCTGTAGGCCGCCATTACGGGATCAATGAATCTATTATTTGCTACATAAAGAAAGACGAGAAGAATATTAGGTCTACGGCAACAATGACTTTTAACAAGACTGCAAAGAGGGTGGTCACTTCCCGCAATAAGGCCATTGTAAGGATGGAGTCTGCATTGGCCCTGTGGATAAATGACTGCAGGAAGAAGAATATCTCGCTGGATAACAACACCATCTGGACAAAGGCCAAGAAACTTTATGTTAGTTTTGTGGGAAGCACAGACGTTCACAACGGTGATGAGGATGAAGACGAGGATGACGACACAGAAGCAGGGCCATCGAGTGCTTCTCCCACCAGACCAACACCATTCAGCGCCAGCAAGGGCTGGTTTGACAAATTTCAGAGATGCTTTGGACTCAAGAGCGTTTCTCTGCATGGAGAAGCTGCCTCTGCAGATGTCCACTCACAACCATTGATGGACGAAGACCTGATGGAGATGACGAAGTCAGCAAGTGAAGAAGAGGATGAGGAACAAGATGAACTACAGGTTGGAGAAGAGGAGGAGGTTGCCTAACACTCGATCATCTTGCAACCGTGGTCAGAATGGCAGACGAACTTCAGCGAGTGGCTGAAGAATGGGACCCCCAGATGCTTCGTTCGTTGCACTTTGTAAATACAATCAAGAGTGGCATGTCAGTTTATAAAAACCTTCTCACTCAGAAGAAAAAGCAGCGCCAGCAACTCCCCATAACTACGTTCATCACTTGGACGAAGAGATCAGTTACACCTATGCCTTCAGTGGAAATAGAAGTTATAGCCCAGGGTGAAGATACTGCACCACCTGATGAAGCGCCTGATGAAGTGGTGCCTTCAGAAGAGCTGTGATGCTCTTCTTGGCTGTGCAGTACATTCATCTCATCATCATCACCTTCATCGCCATCAGTACTGCACAGCTACATAATTCATGATCTTCGTCATTCAAGTTGTAGTATACTTCACTGGTGAGTACCCATATAGAATTTTATATGTTGTCAAAATTATGTAGGTTTAAGAGCATATGAAGTATTTATAAGAGTGTGAGAAAGATTAATAAGAGAGTGGGAAAGGCTTATAGGAATGTAGGAAGGGTTTATAAAGCCTTAAAATATATATAAATAATAAAATAAATACAACACCGCTACTTCGTGGATTTTCACCTACTGGGGGGGTCTCTGGAATGTAACTCCCGTGGTAGGTGAGGGATCACTGTATTTGCAAAGAGGATGCCTCTTAGAATATGAATCATAGAGGGCAGAATCCATGCTGGGAAAAGGAAATGGGAGCTCTAGACCAGTATGTTCCATCTGGAACTGTCACCTCCAGTGAGAATCTGGGTATGCATTTCCTTGATATGTGGAATCCTGGCAAGGCCTGGATTTCCAAAGTCATTTACCTACAAAAGAGGTGTGTCTCCAGAGGGAAATAGAGAAGGTGAAGCTACATCTCTGGGAGGCAGAAAAGGCAATTCAGCCAAGAGCTCTTCACAGGGGCCTGTAGCTCTTGAGAAATCTAGGCAGACCCTCCTAGATAATTAAAGATCAATCACACAAGGCCGACTGAGAACTAGGGATGGAAAAACAGGTTTGATTTTTTAAAATAGAACCAGATTTCCCATTTCATCAGTAACTATATTTTATTTAGGAATATACCTTGGGTCAGCAGTAGCAAAGGCTTCCAACAAGATTGTTAAATTGATCTTCATGAGAAAATAAGGAGAATGTACTTTGGTGTGAAGACCCAGAAGAATAAAATAGAGGGTGGATAAGGAAGCCAGCAAGATGGAGAGAGGGGACTTACCACATCAGAGGCTGTTTGCACAGCTACAGTGCAAAGCCCACCGAGATCCCCGACCCCTATACGTGACACCATCTCTGAGACTCGGATTTGTTGTCCTGTTGGAACCAGGAAAGGCATTGATTTCCCATCTGGGTCAGCACCGGGTGGAGTAAAGGCAACCCCATCAAGGGCTCAGATGATCTGTTTACTTACTAAGTCCTCAGAAGCAGGATTAGAACCAGGAGTAACAAAAATATAAGCCCCCTGTGAAATGTGCTGAGCAATTCAGGAGAGCTGTATGCTTCCAATCCTGTCTGGACTTCAGCAGGCTGAGACCTGTGCCCACTTCCAGCACCCTGGAATGGAGAGGTCCTGGAGGACCTACCTGTAGCTGGCTGGCTGTCCCCCTGGTGCTCTGTGCTCTGAGAATTTATGCAAGTCAGAGTAGGGTGTTCCAGCCTTGACTCATCACACCGTACTCTAGGGGCCCTGGAAACTGTCGTGCACACACATTATCAAGGGAAGAGTCGTCCTTGAAGGCAAAGGAAGATGAATAGCAGGCCAGGTAAGGGCCACATGGGCCAGCTGCATCTTGCCACCAGGCCATTATCTGCCCCACACCAAAGCCGAAACCCTGGGAAATGTTTTCATTAGAAGAGGCCGCATTTCCTCTATGCTTCTAAAAAAACCCAGTTTTCTCTTCCCTCTGTCATTAATCAAGCCAAGTAGACTGTTCAGGGAGACCTCAGAGAGGCAACCAGCAGGCACTGACCTCTGACTAGATCCTCAAACAGGCTATGGTCATCCAGAGAAGTCAGACAAGCAGCCAGCAGAGGGTCCAGCTGGGAGGACAAGCTGACACCCAGATGTCACAGTTTGAGAAATCCATCCCCAGGCCAGGCCTCTCAGCCAAACTGCTGCCAGCCCACCTGTCCAGAGAAAGGGCACCACAGCCAGGCCTGAGGAGGGAGCAGATGGTGGCCGAGGGCAAAGGGGATGGGGAGCTCTGCTCACAGCTGAATCCAAGGGGAAGGAGTGGAAAGTGGAGAGGAGCCAGAGAATTCCTAGTTCCAAATGCACGCGGCCACCTGCAACCAGAATGGCAACCAGTTGTACCCAAGGAGACTACCTGTGCAATTGTCTCTGACAAAGGCATCAGTGATCATGCTTCCCCACTCTGGTTGCTAAAGGTTCCATCTAGGTCTTTAGGAAGAAGTAGCCAGTGAAAGTGACATGAAGTCCAAGGTAGCTCTGGGTAGGGGAAGCTCAGTGTTGCTGCAGAGGAAAGGATTCTACTTGCAGGTTGACAAAAAAATTGTAGCCAAGGAAGGATACAAAAAAGCCTTAAAGAAATAAAGACACATGCAGGAAGTGGAGTTTTGAAATGCTTTAAAAGATTAAGGAGGGGAGGATCCATCTATCCAGCCACTCAATTTTAAAATGCACAAGGAAGAGAAATTCCAACCTGAGGGAGCATTTTATCATAAACCACATCAGGCCCCACAACTTAATTCAAGGATCAGGCTCCACAGTGGCCAGACAACACAGCTTATATCATTTGCCTGTCCTTCTTTAGAAACACATTTGAATATAAATGGGGTGTCAATATGACAATATGTCTGTGACTTCAATTACAGCCTGGAACCAGTTGGCAGGTAGTGCAGTTCTGAAGACCAAGTTCGTTACAGATTCTCCTCCAAGCACTGCTGCCTGTGGAATCTTAGCAAAGTCTCAGGGCTGTTAGGGACTGGTTATCACTTTTATTACTGGCTGAGTCAGACAAGCCCTAAACTAGCTTGTCAAGGAAACAAGAATGGAAACACCCAAATAAGACAGTGCTTGATAGGGAAAACTATACAATAGCACTGCACACTGGCAAACGCAATGCTTTTAAAGCCACTAGAAGACACTGATTTAGGTATTTTTCTTCCAAGGGACTACTTCTCTACTAAATAGGAACCAAATTGATTTGCTATAATAGTGGTTGGTTTACAGCACAGAAAGCCTTGACCACAGGCTTAATAGAAGAAGATGGAGTTTCTGAGGACAGCTCCACGGAGAAACCAAGAGATGGATGATCTTATAAAATGTCCCTATTGTTGATGGTCCTTGTGAAAACTTCTAACCCAGAATTATCATCAAAGAGCAGCTGTCCGGGGGTGACACTGAAGATGGACTCGAGAGCTCCATTTCCAAAAGGATTTTCATTAATTTCATCAAGACAAAGTTAATAATCCATAACATAAATGTTTTTTTTTTCTTCAGTTGGTTGTTCGAAACATGTTAGAATCTCCTCGATAAATCTCACAGCCAGAAGCTAGTAGAAATTAGTTTGCCTTCTACACCATCATTAAGAAAAAGAGAAGGAGTAATAGCTACTAAGGAAACATGAAGAGATTGGCTTGTAAATGGGATGAATCTACAAGCTGCCCAAATAGTTACTGGGCAGGACGAGTACATAAATCCACATTTCCCTTTCATCATTGCCCCACACAAGGAAGCAGATGCAACAAAGATATTCTTTTAAAAAAGCATTTTATTTATAGATCTATAAAAAGGCTTCTAGAGACCACTTAACTTATGTTAAGACCTACATTCTTAACAGATCCACCCCACGTGTCCTACTGAAGGCCTTTGGTAAGCAGGGTGTTGTACATGAAGAACTCAATGGGTCTCAAAGACATGTCTTCTCTCTCCCAGAAGGCAGCTCGAAGCACCTACATGAGTGATGTGGACAGTAAGTGGTGCGCGATGCCACGATACGGGGCTTCGGGCAGATGAGAAACGCTCTCCCAGCTGCTGTGATGCTTTGAAAGGCCCTACCCAGGAAGACAGGTACACAACATCATAGGGAAAAAATGAGGCTATGTTCAGATTGCCATGGAAACCCTGTGACACACCTAGCCACCCCTTCCATAATGATACCATTAATAGCTCAGTCTCACTCTAAATGCTTTCTACATGTTCTCTTACTAAGTTTTCATTGTGACACTAAGAGGTAGGTAATATTCTAATCCCCAGTTTTCAGAAAAGGAAACTGAGATACAGAATGGCAAATAAATAATAATGATTAAATAATTAGTACTAGAGTTACTGAAACTTGAACCCAAGCAACCTCACTCCTGTTTTGCTGCTGCTGCTGCTGCTACAATTACTACTATTGCTGCTACAAGATGCTGCTGCTGCTGCTGCTGCTACAATTACTGCTGCTGCTGCTGCTACAAGATGCTGCTGCTGCTGCTGCTGCTGCTGCTGCTGCTGCTACAATTACTGCTGCTGCTGCTACTATAAGATGCTGCTGCTGCTGCTACTATAAGATGCTGCTGCTGCTGCTACTATAAGATGCTGCTGCTGCTGCTGCTGCTGCTACAATTACTGCTGCTACTGCTGTCACTGCTGCTACTAATAACGCTACCACGACTGCTATGCTACTACAACTGCTTATGCCACTCCTGCTACTACCACTTAAAGATCCCTGTGATTTCACTCTTAAATCCTGCTCTCTACATAGTGCCTGGGTCTCAGCAGGAACAGAAAGAGGTATGAAGATAGGTCTGATATTGCATTGACCACACTTAATGATGACTAGCCACATATCTTTGAGCTGTGCCTTCGTTGATACTCTTATTGAGGGTGGATCATTTTAGTATGGCCTCAACTGAATTCCTCATCAGTGTTCCTTTCTACCTTATGCTCCAGGTTAGATTCTTTACATCCAGTGTGTCTGCTGTGCAACTAAGTCCACTTGCACATTTTAATCCATGAAAAACAAGAAAACATAGGCTTCAAGGAGAACTGCTTTTCCCCTCTCTACCCCAACTTGTATAGTACATGTCTGCGCAGTGGGCAGTGGCCCCTCCTTTGCTCAGGTAGAAGAAGTACAGTATGACTAAGCAAGAACTGGACAAATGGCTGGGGTACAGGGCAGGTAGGGACAAGGCTAGCATGTGTTTGGAGAAGGGTGAAGCCCTTCAAGGAGAGAGAATCTGGCTCCAGAGACTAACAAAGTCTCCTCTCCCTCCTGCCCTGGTGGGGATGTGGGGGTGGACTCACATTGCCTGAGCCACATCATCCACTGCTCTTCCTCCCTCATGGAGAGTGACGCACACTGAGAGGGATGTACTTAGCCCTCACCCCTTCTTCAAAACTCCAGAACAGAGGAAAGCAGAGCATAAAAAGCATAAAATCTTGCATCAAGTACCTGCCTCTCTTCCTGGCCATTATGCCCAGACCTCTCAAGTCCATGGGTCCTACAGAGGTCTTTGGTCCTCTCTTGGCCAAACCTTTCATCGCCTTATAAATACTCAGACCTTCTGAGGGCTCCCTGGAGCAGTGAAAATGGAGAGTCGTAATTATTCCAGTGAAAAATCAGTGTCTTCTGCACTTCCATAAGAACCTATTTCTAGTGTTTACCATCTCCTGGGGCATGTTTCTCCCCACCCCTCACTCCCTGCCAAATACAAGATTATAGAATGCATTCCATGCTTTGGCAAATTACACATGTACCTAGCCTACTCCAAAGAGTCTAATAATTCCCTCCCCAAAATGTGTGTCTCCTGATCGGTGCCATCGAAATGTCTTGGGGTAGGACTAAAACTCAGGGGGCAGATACAGCCTCTCTCTGTCCTGCAACCCTGATTTCTACTCCTCATGCCTGGCTGGGTAAAAAGATGTAATTAGTTTTAAATGCTTAATGGCAAGCATGTCACATACACAAACTTCTGGGCGATTTTCACAAACCCAGTTGGAAGAAATGTTACCTGGCTCCCACCAAGTAGCAAAGGAAAGTTTTCTTGTGCGTGATATTTTTAATGGAGAAGCAGATTCTAGGCTGCCAATGGACATTTTCCACAGTGTTTCATTGTTACCCCCAAACATTCAAGAGAAAAACTCCTTTCATGACAGGCTCCACACCCTGCTCCCAGGTTGTACCTCTGCTAAGGGACAGGCAGAAGAGCTGACCGTAAATACTGTTCTTCTCGACTTGGAAGGAATGGAACAGATAGGCAGGTGATGGTCCTGCCCTCTTGTCCCTCCTTGCTTAGCTGGGATGGAGCAGCGTCCTTGTTGACCTCAGTATTAAACAGATGAGTCAGTCATCTGAGTCCCTAGTTCAAGGGTGTCAAACTCATTTTCACTGGGGGCCACATCAGCCTTGTGGTTGCCTTCAAAGGGCTGGATGTAATTTTAACTCCTTAACAGTTGAGGAGTAGTTACATTTATACAGTTCTAAAATTATTTTGGCCCTTTGAAGGCAACCGCGAGGCTGATGTGGCCCCCGGTGAAAACGAGTCTGATACCCCTGCCCTTGTTGTTTCACAAGAGCCCCATCCATATTCTTACTTCCTACAGGGGAGAAGCTAAAGCAGATTCAAAATGATCACTCCCCACAGGAAGGCTCCATCCCTAGTCCTGCCAGATGACCCATCCCAAACAGCCATCACAGAAGCCTAAGAGACAGGAAGCTCCTTACCTCAGCATGTAACTTTTAACTGCAAGAGGCTCGCAGTGAGCTAGGAGGACCTGTCTACAGACAACAGCTATGACTGTCGGCTAACGCTGCTCAGAGGCACCGTCCTGTGCACTGGTTGCAGTGTCATCAGATAACAGGGTTCTAGTAATTAGAGGATGTGGGCACACCGAGAGCATGCGTGTGACTCCGTCCTGGAGGGAGTCTGGGAGGTGAGCACTGACCTGCAGCATCTGGAGGTAGCCCTCCTGGGGGTCGCAGAGCAGGGAGGAGATGCGGTGGTTGTTCCTCACACATTTCTGGTTGTCCTTGGCAGACGGGAAGATCTGTCGGACCACGGTCATCCTGCCGAGCGCGCTGTGGACCAGGTCCAGAATCTCCGGGTCACTGATTTCCTGGGAAGATAACCAGACCCATGCTTACCACTGACTCACAAATTTTCTCTGCATAAGGCCTATCAGGAAGCTGACATTCTGAACAGCTGATGCCAAAGGGACTAATGGTTGGGCCCAGGTTACACAGTTCATTAGTTGCTTGTTTACAAATACTACTTGCTAACCCTAAAATGCAAACAGGATTACTCAACACTTTCCCTGAAGGCAGAAAAAGATGTCTGTGGCTAAACCACCAATGCATTGGCTTTCATGGAATCAAGCTCTTAAGAACCAGTGATGTCAAAAGTCATGGTAGGCATTAGCTGGAAGTAAAGTCTAAATTTTCTGTTGGGAGTCATCAATCTGATTTAAGCAAGGAAAACTGGTTTCCTCTGACATAATTGACCAAAATGCAATGAGTTCCCTCTAAGTCTTTATAATTAGATTCTTTCTTAAATTTGCATACAAATTTTGAAAATTTATCCATCCATTCATTCATGGCACGAAATCTACTCAACATCTCCTCCATGGTTTGTTCTATGCTAAGCACTGGGGATATGGCTGTGAATGAGTCAAGTCTAATCCATTCAGTGAAGCTCAAGGTCATCACAGGATGAAATATGCTGGTGATGCAATAAGAAAACACAGAGACAAAGGAAATCCATTGTGTTTCCCATGTTAGAGTGTGTGCTAAGCCCTTAACATACTTTATCTCATTTGGTGCTCACAACAGCCCTAGGAATTCTACAAGGTAGATACTTTTATTATCCCATTTAAAATGAGCACTCTCAAGCATAGAAATAGCAAAGGGAGCCAGCCACAGGGAGCTTTTTCCAGGACAAGGATTCTTTGAGGAATTAGCACTGAAGCTGAACCTGTAGGATGAACTTATTAAGCAAAGAGCTTGCATGCGGGGCGGGTGGAGAGGGTGTTCAACAATGCGGAGCTGAACTGGTGCTGCTGCTGCAGGTGGGGGAGCAGCTGCATCCTGTGAGGCTGTAGGACTTCTGAAACATCACAGGCTTCTGGGGCTTGGGAAGAGGCAGGGCTGCTGGCAGAAAGGAGGGGTGGCGAGGGCAGCCCCCCGAGCTGTGTCCTGGGCCAGATGTGGGTAGGACATCAGTGAAGCTGGCTAAAATGCCCACACTAAGGACAATGAGGAGCCCTTGAAAAGTTTTAGGCACAAACAAGCCCCAATCAGATTTACATTTTTGTAAACCTCCAGCCACTGTACAGAAGAGGATTCCATAGGCAAAAAAAAAGTGCTCCAAGGCTGAGAGCAACACAGGAACTACAGACAGGGAAACTGGCACGACCAGGGGTTTCAGCAGTGGGAGAGTCAGGTTGCTCTGTTTCACTGTCTCTGAAAAACGCCCGAATTGGTGGTTGGCTGCAAGTCAAGATTTTAACTGTGAGTAACCATGTTTTAAAATAGTTCTTCAGTCTTCCTCCTTGCAGATGATACTCTCTAGCTTTGAGACAATGATGGGTTATAATTAGAGCTAATGAGGTTAGATATTAGTAATCATCTGTTTCAAAGTCACTTAAAGAACAAGACGTTTAATGGTAAAATGGTAAACAGTGTATGTCAGGAACTGCCTTAGGAATCTGATATGAGAGCAAAGACTGGTCCATTGAAACCATGTGCTGGATCTGGGAGAAAGTAAGAAATTAAGAGTTGCATCCTCTTTGAATAATCAATAGTTCTCAAATATGCTGAAATGCAGTAATCTCAAAAGAATTAAAGTGCTATTACATATTGAATCTGAGTTTAAACCACTGACCTATGTATTTCTGACAAATGTCTGTTGAAGGGAAGATGATCTTATTGGGTGGGGACCAACTGACAATCAAAAGCAGGGAAATAGCAAAGTGTTCACATCTCAGGGCCACGAGGTGAGATGGGCCCAGAAACCAGCTCGTTCAAGAACAAGCACAGATAGCCTGGCTGGTGTAGCTCAGTGGATTGAGCGCGGGCTGGGAACCAGAGGGTCCTGGTTAGATTCCCAGTCAGGGCACATGCCTGGGTTGCAGGCTGGGTCCCCAGTGAGGGCCACGTGAGAGGCAACCACACATTGCTGTTTCTCTCCCTCTCTGTCTCCCTCCCTATCCCTCTCTCTAAAATAAATAAATAAAATCTTTAAAAAAAAAAAAAAAAAAAGAACAAGCACAGATAGTGGAGCTGAGCCTGGGCCTGAGTGCTCTGCTCTGCTCTGCTCTGGGCTGCCCTGCTCACAGAGGCCCTGTCCCGAGCTTAGGCTAGTAGGGTGAGAAAAATCACATTCCAATCTAATAGTAAGGGTGACTATTAAAAAAGAGCAAAGAGGAGAGTAGTTAACTTTACTTGGAGAAGGAAAGTAGAATATTTGGGGAGGGATTTTTTTTTCCATAGAAAAAGGTATGAACTCATGAAGAACATAACTTGACTTATGCACAAGGGGTTAATCAGAGCCCAAACACCTTGGGAAGGAAATGGGTATGTTGCATACCTTTGCTTTTCTCACTTACTTTTGAATTCTCTTATTAAATCTTTCCTGCATCCTCAGCTTCCTAGAAGGAAAGTCAGTGGCACTGAGTAGTCCCCATTGCACCCCAAGCAGGACCCTGGGAGTCTGTAGGAAGTCTGACTTACAGGCGCGCAGTACCTTTCTAGGTAAGTGTAACTATCACTTTCCCTGGCAACCCGCGGCAGCTCCAGGGATGAGAGAGCCGGTGGCAGTCACGACATAAATAAGAGGACTCGGCCCTACCCCTCACCGCCTAGTCTCCAGGCTGTTCCTTTATCATTCTCCCACCCAGGACTTACTGAGAGCTTGGCATAGCTCTCCCCAACTCAATAGTTGCCAACGGCTTCCTTGCAGTGAGGATCTGCTGGATCTCTGGAGATCTTCCTGCCTCCCATGGCCCAGTTCTCACCCACTCACTCTGGGTCAAAGCACACACTCTGTCCATCAATGCACTGCTACCTGCCTGCCAGTAATTCAGGGTCTATTCTTAGTATCCAGTACAGAGATACCTACAATCAGAATCTAAGAAACCACAGAAGCAACTCCCTAGATCCCTCTGGGGCAATGAAAAGTGTCACCTCTTTTCCTAGGGATGTATCCTTATCTTTGGAGAATTCCAAACCCATGTCAACAGTCAGTTCCAGCAGCTCCGGGCCAGGCCCTCTCCAATCCTATTGGTCCCACTGGGTCTCTTCAGTACCATAGGCAGGGATCCGCTCACCCCTGCCAGGCAGTGCCTCTGTGCTGCATACCAAATCTGCCTCTGGGCCACCCTGAGGGGGCCTAACCTCTGGGTTCCTAAGGGCGCAGGGGGCACTCCAAGCAGCCAATTTTCACAACCCACTTGGAAAACGAACTTGCCCTTCTAGTTGCACATTCCTTCCAGATAGTGTTGTTGACGAGCAGAAGAAGCAAGACGGAATATCGGTGTGACCTCCACGGAAGCCAGCAAGGTAGCAGTGGAGACGGCAGGGCATCTCGGACACTCGCTGCAGTGCGTAGGCTCAAAATAATCTCGCTTATTTTATTACTTCTTAAGTTTACCTTGTAAAACATATTTAACTTGCAAATATCACATAATTAAGATATGGGTAATAAAATGATTTCAGTGTGCCTTCCATCAAGCTAAGAAATAAAATATAAACTGCATCTTGGTCAGATGCCTCTTACCCAAACACTTAACCTTCCTGTTCACAAAGAGCCTGCCTTTGTCACGTGACGACTACACAGGTAACCCAAATAATGTCAAACTTGTACATTTTGCTTAACTTTGTGTAAGCTGACCAGTCTGCATACCCGCCTCCTGCAGTTGTTTTAACTCAGTCGCTCTGTTGTGTATCAGGATCACCTGGGAAGTGATAAAATTGCAGAGGTCCAGCTCTCCGTTAGCCCTCTGGATAATCCCAGCACTCACCAACATTTAAAACCCACTAGTCTAACTTTCATTTTCTGCTGTTTATTCGTGGTGATGGGTGCCACTCTAGTGTATTCATTTTCACAGCTGCACACAGTTGCATTGTGTGACTCTGCCACCATTTATTTCCTCTATCGTGGATTACTATTTGAATGTTTGTGTTTGATTGCTCTCATGAACAAAGCTTTAATGTACTTTTTTCTGGTGCATGCATCTTGGTGCATTTGTAGAAGAATTTCTCTAGGGTACCTACCTAGAACAGAGTTCCTTGATAGGAGAATATGAACATGTTCAAATTTCCTAGGTAATACAAAATTTCCAAAGTGATTGGGCCAACTTATAATCATGTATGATGAAGAGAGTTCCTGCTGCTCCTTGCCTGCGTGTGACAGTGCACAACGCCCTAATACGTGTCAATCTGGTGAGTATAAAGTGGCACATAATTGGACTTCAATTTCCACTTCCATAATTCTTAAAAGGGTTAACTATCTTTTATACATTTTGAATCATTTGTGCTTCCTTTCTTGTGTTTGTATTTTTGTCCAATTCCTATCAAGTTGGGTCTCTGGCATACTTATTTGATGGAATTTTTAAAAATATTCTGGATAATAAGTCTGTCACATGCTACCAATATCTTCTCCAGTTGCTAGAATGTTGTGTAGAACTAGCCCACAAACTCATCTAACCTGGTGTTTTCTTTGTAGAATTATTCTTATTACTAATTAAATTTCTTCATTTTATAGGGATTTTACTTGCTTTTCCTTCTTTGTCCTAAATCATTTTTTCTAAAAATTCAATCATGTTGTCCAAATTTTCCTATGTGATTGGCATAACTTGTTCCTGTAGCGGTTTGAATCAAGTCATTGGCAACTGCAGCTCGGTGTTCCTTCTGCTCTGGTAGCAGAAGCCACAGCACAGATTTTGCCATGACACGTTCCATGCCAAGATCCTGCGTCAAAACCTCAGGCACAGTAGTTTTTGGAATCCCAGATCAGCTCCTAGCTCTTGCACTGTCAGTTGCCAATCTTTGACTGCAGCCCGCACACGCTCAGCACTCCCAGGTGCTCTGCTTGTGGCAGGCCGTCCAGAACCTGGGTCACTTCCAACAGATTATCGACCATCTTTGAAGTGTTTGTGCCACACTTTTGTGCTGCACTGATTGCATCGTCCCCAAAGGCCTTCTGATCATCCAAATAGTCTCTGCAGAGAAATGTTCACGCTTAACGCAAAATTTGATGCAGACTGGTTGCTCTACTCACTCGGTCATTTTGAATGTGACAGCCACACAGTACACATGCTCACTCAAAGGTGTCTACTGCCCCCACTGACTAGAACAGTGAAGTTGTCATTGTTCACACACGCACATTCCAGTCCATGCTCCTTGGCTGCCAGGTTACACTGATGTCATGCAAACTGTTCTCAGTATGTTAACAATGGCTGGACTTTTACTGGACAGACCTTAACAAAGTGTTAAGTTAATCACTATATTAATTTTCTTCTTCAGTGTTTATCTCTAATCACCATCTTCCCAACTAATGTGATAACAATATATTTTAATTCTATATTTCTTTATGCCCTCAAAGCATACATAATTTCATTGCTTCGTATAGTTGATATTTGTCTATTGAACCAGTATGTATCAATATATGTGTTAGACATTCTTTTCTAGACATTAAGCCTTATATCTGTGATCATTTCTTTCTCCTGAAGTACTTCATTTATAATTTCCTTCAATGTGGGTTTGTTGACAATAAACTTAGTTTTTTATTTGCTGGAAAATATTTTAATCTCATTCTTGAAAAATAAAATCCTAAATTGACTACTGTTTTCTCTTAGCACACTAAAATAGTATGAAATGGTCTTCTGGCTTCCATTTTTGTCCAATGTATTAGTTTCCTACAACTGCAATAAAAAATTATCACAAGGAGTGAGGCACTCCTTTCAGAGGTTCTAGGGGAGAATCTGTTCCTTGCCTCTTACAGCTTCTAGTGACTGCTGGCATTTCTTGGGGTGTAGCCACATCACCCTAACCTCTTCCTCTGTGCCCACATGCCATTCTCTTCCACACACAGATCTCCCTTTGCCTCCTTCTATAAGGACATTTAGGGTTACATTTAGGGCCCGCCAGGATAATCCAAGATAATTTCCCCACCTCAAGATCATCAGCTTGATCACTTCTGCAAAATAGCTTCTGATATATAAGGTAACACGCAGTATCCAAGGATTAGGCCCTAGATGTCTTTGGTGGTCATTATGCAGCCCATTACCTCAAGGTATTAGGGATCAGTCTAACTGCCACTCCTTTGAAGATGACGTGTGTTTTGTCTCCAGATGCTGCTTCGACTGTTTTGTCTCTGGCGTTCTGCAGCGTCACACCATGAGGTGTTTAGGTGTGATTTTTAGATTGTTATTCTGCTCCTGACCCTTGGGCTTTCCACAACTGACATGTGGCTTCTTCCAATAATTCTAGAGAATTCTAAACCATAATATCATTGAACATAATTTCTTCCCCCATTATCTCCTATTTCCTTCTAGAAATCCAGTCAACAATATGTCAGATATTATCATTCTTCCATGTATTAACCTTCCTTTCATATTTTCCATCTGTTTGTTTCTTTGGGCTGCATTCTAAATAACCTCTTCATATTTTTCAGTTCATTAATTTTCTCTATATATGTTTCCACTTTGATGCTTATTTTTAACTTCAGTTATTAGGTTTTTAATTTCCTGAAGCTGTTTCTTTCTTAATAAAATGTCTTTTATTTCTTGATCTTATCTTCAAGCATCTTTTTATGTTTTACACATATTTAAGCCTACTTATTTAATATTCTATGTCATTTAATTCTAATAACTAAAGTCACTTCAAATTTGTTTAAACTGTCCTTTTCTTTTAGTGGCTCTCACTCATAATGGCTCTTTTATTTCCTTCCATCCTTCCTTCCTTCCTCCCTTTCTGCCTTTCCTCCTCCTTCCTTTCTCTCTTTTTTTCTCTCATGTATGCAATATTATTCTTCTTAGAATTTTCTTATA
>PVJI01009867.1:0-63384 GCA_004026765.1 Micronycteris hirsuta | reverse complement strand
TCTAAAGTTCTTTATAGAAATGAAGAACCAGTAACTTTCAAAATCAGACTTAACATCTTGCATTTTTCTTGGTGAGCCCACCTGTTTTATCCAGGCAAATATCTGCCCAAGCTACTCATAGTCTTCTGTACTATTATAGTCAATTTATAGGCATGCTCACTTTCAAATATTCAACACAAATTTACCAAACAGCTTCTATATACCAAACACCAGGAATCCTGTGTCTTTAGGCTAGACTCTGCTTCTAGGAGTGTGAGGTCTATCCAGAGGCCTTGATGGTGTTTGCTGTCTTCAAACATTGCATTCCAGCAATGAATTTCACATTGCCTGTAAGGCTGGGTTTGTGTGAAATTATGAATGGGTGAATGACCACAACTATAGCTTATTTATTGTTGCCACTTTGGTAAGCTCATCATCTTTCCATGTGCTAAGACCTTGTGGTCTCTCATCTCACTTTTCTATGAGCTTTTCTTCTCTGATCACACCTTCACATTCCATGATGAACATGGACCAGCTCTACATGTCTTTGCAAATACAGCACAGACGTCTTTCCTGCAGCCATGGAACCTGCAGTCGTACTACACCACTCAGGGCAAGGCTGCCCCTGCTCTTTTACTGCCAACTAAGAGTTTTCTATGCTTAAGCAAATTCCCCCAATCATTGTCAAAGTTTTTCAAATACTGGGAGAATGTCTACAGTTTCTTCAGGATGCTTTTCATCTTCCAAAGCATGGCATCAGGTTTATATCAGGACTGCCTTTAAAGAATTCTTATTTGTTAATCAAGAGGAAAGGGTTTTAATTTCCTTGTGGTCAGTAGGTCCAACCGAGTTGAGGCTGTAGCATCTCCTTACTTATCTGCAAGTCCAGAGGTTTTCCTTCTAGAGTTGTCATTCAGAGAGGAATGGTGTACCAACACTTAGCTTTCAGAGTTGCTGGGCTCATTCTACCATCATCCTAGGGCACCATTTGGGGGACCTTGACAAGCTCTTCGTGTGTCTGCAAGGGGCGGACAAGCACCAAAACCTGTGGGTTTTCCCCAACTACTGCCATTTGCTTAGTGGCACATGATTTGTCAAGGATTAATAACTGTAAAGTTATTACAGTTATTTGATACACCATTTGAAAATAAAGAGAAGTCCCTTGCAGGACCACATGTAAAAACCACACAGGACTGCCTTTGGAAATAAGGCCGTTGTTCACCTCAATGAGCTACATTTCATATTTTACTTATCTGAACTCTGGTGGTAGGTAAACACTAGTTTCCTGCCTCCTCTGGGTCAGAAACCGGATTAGTTGAAGGAACTAGATAAAACTATATTATCCAGTTCATGACCTCTGGGAGCTCATAGTTTATTTATGGCATGTGCATGTGAGGAGAAAAACAAGCAACTATAACACAGGGTTGAAGAATGGGGGAGGGAAACCACTTAAATAGTGCATGAGGGAAGTCGAACCCAGGCCCATGGTGACAGGGATAAGAAGAATTAAAAAGAAGACTTTGTGGAAGAAGTCCAAGGTGATACTTCAAGGATAGGGAGAACTTGATGGGGCAAAGAAATGTCTTGCTATTTTTTTCTGAGAGTAGGAAATTCAGAGGATACAAAAACACAACGGATGTAAGGAATAATACAGCTGAACTGCAAGTGACCTGGTAGGGCTGGAGCCACAGAAGGGTGAAGCGCCTGGTGATAAGTGAAAGGACAGAGATGAAGAGTCCGGATCGTGAAGGGCCTTCTATGCTACGTTGGGGAGTCGCCATTCTGCAATCACTTGGTGACATTATATTGATCTTTAGCAAATATTGAATAAACTGAATAATACATAAAGAATAACATTTAGGAGCAGGTGACCATCAAATATTTTGTTACCTAAAATATTTAAACAATTTTTCAGCATATTCAATGTATATTTGGTTTTTAAAATTATTCATGTATTTATTTATTTTTAAACTACTGGAGTAACTGAGAGAGGAGGTTATTCCAATGGCAACTGCTAAATTGGAAATATAAACCACATAAATAATGCAATTGTTACTTACAGAATATGATATTTTTATATGCTGCAAGAAAATATGCCTGAAAAATTGGGGCCAGGAGAGAATGACACAGCACAGTTCACGTCTGCTGAGAGGAAAGTGGAAAATAAACTCATCACTGTGCACTATGTTTCTAAATCAAGAACTCACAATTTTCTTCTGGGTTTCTAAATTTAGAAATATTCCATTTTTAATTTCATTGTCTTGTTCAAAACAAGCACTATTTCATATTTTATGAGTACCTGCTCCTTTGCATAGTCTATTTACTGTAATATGTAAGTCTCAGGGCAGCTAAGACAATTTTCCTCTAAATTTGCCATCTCACAAATGTTTCAGATTTAAAAACAATGAATTCAGGTACATTGTGAAATAAGTTTTGTGTCTGTCAGGCAAATAAACTTGATTTTCCATATATATCTATTTTTCTAAGGTGGGGTATCAAACTCATTTTCACCAGGGGCCACATCAGCCTCATGGTTGCCTTCAAAGGGCTGAAATAATTTTAGGACTGTATAAATGTGATTACTCCTTAACTGTTAAGGAGTTGAAATTACATTTGGCCTTTCGAAGGCAACCGGGAGGCTGATGTGACCCCTGGTGAAAATGAGTTTGACACTCCTGTTCTAAGGGAAAAATAGGAATAAATAATAATAATACAATATTGATAACATTATTTTATCTTAATTACTCCATTAAATAAAATGCCTTATAGCATTAAAAAAATTCAGAAAGCAGCATATACCTAGTACTTCTCACACTAGTCATTACTGTAAAAAATATTAGCAAGAACAACTTTGCTTTTCAACCAGAATATTGTTGACCAATAAGTGCTGTAAGGATAATGTGACTAAAAAACAACACTCTGAAAATTTTATATGTTGTATATATTTACATTCTATGGCCCAATAACTCCACTCCTTAAAATAATTTTAAATGCAGGAGTAGGGTCCTTAGCATTTGATGCTTTCTTTCTCTGGGATATTCTTCATTAAGACACACAATTGATTGTCTCCTTGCTTTCCCTCCATTTTTATTCAAATGTCATGCTCTCCATTAGCTTTCCATTGCAGCCCATTCCTTCCCCCTTCTCTGCTTTACTTGCTCCATGCAACTCACCATTGTCTAACATACTACTTATTTAACCTATTTGTTTGGTTTCCTGCTTGTCTCCTACTGGGTTATAAATCCTACAAGGGCAAGTGTCTCTATTTGTTTCACTGTTCTATTTCTAAAACAGTGCATGGCAAACAATGGGCATTCAATATGTATTTGCTTTGTTAGTGAATAAATATATTTTTCACAGAGATGTTCTCTTATGATTTTTTTACTTAAGTGGAAAAAGTCATCTTGAATTATTAAGCAAATATTAAATGTTTATGAGTATTTATAAAACACATATAAAATAAAATACATAAATATAAGTATACTTATATGAAATATAAGTATTTCACTTTATTTTATATAGAAATACTTATATAAAAATGTTATATAGAATAAAAGACACCTACGTTGGCAGAGACGCTGACCACAACCACGTGAAGAGAAATGAGGAAACCCCATCAGAAAGACTCCACATGGAGGCAGTGGCTGCATGGAATGGACAGGGCCGAAGGCCCTTTGTTTCTCTCCAGTGCTTCTATTTTAAATCTGATGTAATTAGCACGGTATATCGACAGAGGAGAAATTAAACTATTCAAAAGAAAAATGCCTGGAGAATGTAATTTGTTGATTTGTTAGAACATTGTCATTTACTGATTTTGTTCATAGCAAAGAATAGTGGGAATATTTCTAAAAATCTACTTGTCTGACTAAGAGGAAATGATGATGAATAAAGTACTCTTTGTAATCAAACAGAAACCCATTATTGTAGCCTAAGGAAACTGTTAATTGCTATTTTTGAACCAATAAAAGGAAAACTATGCTTTGCAGTTTCACGTGGCTGAGAAAAATACAACGGTCACATATCCGGGGTATCTACTCAATAGCTCATTTTTCATAGCTCTTCATCTTCCCATGAGGAATCCTGAAAAGCCTAAAGAAGCAATAATTTAACTGATAGTTTATTTGCAAAATAAATGCCATTCCAATCTTTGCCCAAATGCTTAGGCAGGTGTTTTTAAGCCAACTTGTTTGGGAGCCCTTAATAACAATAGTGAAAATACTACCTTACTTTTCATTACACTCACTCCCCAGCCCCACCCCACCCCCAAGGCATTCTGACATGCCAAATCTCTTTATTTCCAGATAAGACACTGGGTATGTGACACTTCTCTGGAAATCTGAAGTGGCAGGGTAGTTTTGGAGGTTTTTTTCTTGTTTGTTTAGTTTTTCTAGTTATTCTTATCCTCGGGCTTAGATTTATTCAGCAGAAAATAGCTGGTCAGTAGCCTTGCAGGCAGTGATTCATTTCTAGTCAATGGTTAACGTTCAGTACAAGACATTCCATTTATTTGATACTACAAATGTATTTTCTGGGAATGTAGGCACTGGGAATACTCTCATAGTTGGGTGAAAAATGGCACATGGAACAAAGGTCAAATCTGAGCTATGGCTACAAATTACTCCTTATTACTCAGTCCAAGGTCAGTGCTCACTGGTGGGGGTGCAGGTGTACAGATATGAGGTGTTATGTGTGGACTTTCATTGTTATCCTGTGTTTGAAAGGCAGAGAAAGACTAGGAGGGAGACAGTGATTATATGAGAGGCAGGGGAAAAAAAAGAATGAGAATGAGGAAAAAAAAGAGAGGGAGGGAGGGACTCAAACTAAGAGATAATTGAATGCTAATCAATCAAAGCTTTTAAATCTTTTGGGAATACCAGAATGCCCAAATCATTCAGCAGTAAAATTTATTTTAATTCCCTCCTCATCATCAAATTTTAGCTTTATTTATTGTTAGAAATCTTTCTCTGCAGCACAGGTGGCAAACTCAAAGCCCGCGGGCCGAATCTGGCCCTCTACCTTGTTTTATCCACCCAGTACCTTGTTTCTACCAGGCGGCAGCACCAAGCTCCTTGCCCCTAGTTAAGGAGTAGTTACATTTACACAGTCCTAAAATTACATTAGGACCTCTGAAGGCAATCGCGAGGCTGATGTGGTCCCCAGTGAAAATGAGTTTGACATCCCTTCTCTACAGTATCCAAGTCTTTATCTTTAATTTTAGTCACTTAACTAAGGGGGATAATGGTATGTCTTTGCACTTCTCAGGACAATGACGATAATTTGGGGTTTGCTTGGACAATAAAATATCAGTAAAATGTCTATACTCTTTCAGATTCTACTGAGATTTATATCCTTTACCCTAACAGAAAAAGACACTGAAGAATGCTGAATGAATGCAAGAACTTGTTTTGACCCTTGCATTTCTACTGGAGAGTTTTCAAACTGGACTTGAAATGTATGCTTACTCTTCAGTTCGATGTTAAGTGGGAAAAGACGTATTTACAAAGATTGTGCACAATGAAGAGGGGATTTGGAGAAAGCTTTACAAAACAAATGTGTACTTAAAAATACTACTAGACATTGAACACAGATTTAAGAAAATTATGAAGTTGTTGAACAGACACAAGTCTCAGTTACTCTAAAGCTAATAATTAAGACTTCAGCTAACGACTTCCTTTTAGCCTGTGTTACTGGAAGCCCAGCTTGTGCCTTTCAGGCCTCACCAGAGCGGGGAAGAAAAGAGGAGGAGATGAAACGCAGGTCAGCTTATTTCCTTGTTCCTAGAAATTGTGATGGAAGATTGGATGGGAGAATACACTGGAATAATTGCCGATAACATTACTTGGGATCATTAAATGCACACCAGAGCCCGAAGTGCTGCACATAAAGAATGCAGGACTTCGGTGAATGTAAGATGATGGTATTGACGAGACCTTCTTTTGGTTTTTCTAAAAGAATGCTGAGCCCCATCTGTAGAAGTAGCTGTAAAAGTCTCAGCTGCTTTAACTGGTAAATGAGGCCCCAGGTACTTGTGTTCCTGAAAGCTAAGGGATGTGGAAGTTCTGGTCTACCTTACTCCCATGATTAGCTGGATTTTCATGTGAATTAAAGAAGGCTGGTTTTCTGAAAATAGCGGATACTGAAACAAACTAAAAAGATAGGGCTTGGTAACATTATTGACAATACTCACTGTTACTGATTGAACAGTGAGTGAGCTTATTGTTGGTAAAATTACTCCATTAAATCCTCACCAGACTTTTACAAATAGGTTTAGGGCTGTAGTCCTAGCGTGGTCAGTAATTAGCTGGATCGTGCACAAATTGCCTCCTGTTTTTCCCCTTTCCCTCCTTTGCATGAACAGCTATATCAGCTGTAATTATGTCACAAGGCTATAATAAAAATCAAATGATATGAAGAAACAGATATTCTGAAGTAGCAAAATGTGGTGGCATGTGAGTGAATAAAAATGCTGGTTAATAAAGTATTACACACAAAAAGAGAAAGAAATAAAATATTCATAAATGACAAAGATTTAGATATACGCTCATAAGAAATATTACACTTATAAGAATTCTGTTCACTAGTTGGGGTAAAATCATTTGTGAATTGTAAATAATTCTAAAAGCACTAAACAAACACCAAATGATGGTAGTGTTGATTAATTGATTAAAGTAAAAAAAAAAAAGAACATGTTTTTGAAATGTTTTTTAGTTGTGATGTTGTCTCCACTGAGAACCAGAGACCTACAACTACCCAAACCTACATAAAATATAACCTTAAAAATATAACATTGGGGAAAAATCCCTTTCAAATGTGTATGGGCTGCTTGGAAATGTCCCAATAATTGGAGAGCATTGCTAGCGGGAAATGGGTAAGGGAACTAGATGTTCAGTCCTGGACAGGAGAGTCCACAGAAGGTATGATTACTTTGATCTCACACGACTTTTCGACCATCCTTTTATGACTAAGGTAAATGTAGCAAATGAGAAGTACAATTGCTCACCAAATTTCCTTTGACCATTAGCTTTCTGAAGAGCTCTTAGAGAGACCAAGTCAGCCAGAGTTATAACTATGGAGTAAGCCTACAATTCTCAGCCTCCATGGTTATAACGGCAGATAAGAAGAATGTGCAGACACTTCCTAGATAGCCTGAGAGTGGGATGACAAGACAGAAAAAAGGGCATTCTGTTTCTTTGGAAAGGATATAATATATCTTAAAACTTCTGAAATGACCCAGTGCAAAGGGTCACAGATGCTAGCGAGGGTTTTTTTTTGTTTTGTTTTGTTTTGTTTTGTATTTTTAGAATGACATACGAGAACTATCAGTAACATAGTAGCTAATTAACAGTGGCTACAATAAGAGGAAGATTATGATATCACCAGAGACACTGCTCTCAACTTGCGGCTCTGCCCTCCACACCTTCTTTCCGAGGCTTCTCTAATGATTGAGGATGGTTGCAGTAGTTACACACATCACATCCTCCCACCCAACATCGGAAGGGAAAAGAAGGAACAGGGACACAAATATCTTTCCTTCTCATGTCTGTCTTTTTCAGTCAGGGGAAAAATGATTTCCAAGAAGCCCTCAGCAATGATCTCTTTATATCCTATCGGACAGAACTGGCCACATACGTACCCTTAGTGCTGAAACTGGCTACAGGAAGGGAATTACTCTGACTTAGAATACCCACAGTTCAGTCCCTGGGTCTGTGAGCCTGCACAAAACTGGGTTCTTTGGGTTTTTAGCAAGGAAATGGGGGAGGTGATTTTTGGACCTATAGCTACACTACAGTTTTAACCACCAAGATTTCAGAGATTCAAGCTATTCATTTCTGCATTCATGGGAGAAAAAGAAAGAAGTTGGCACCTTTTTTCTCTCATTTTCTGCTTCATTGCTTTAAATAGAGGAAAGCAAGTGGGGTGGAATTTTTCAGAAAATGGAATCATATTGATTATAAAGTCTTAAGAAACCTTTTCTAACAACTAGGAGACCTGAGTCTGCCCTCGTTAGTTATGGGGCTTTGAACAAATCACCAGGGTTCAGTTTCCCACCTATAAAGTAAGAAAGATTGGATTCTATAAATCACCAGTAGGTCACTTCTCATTTTAAGTTTCCGTAATGCTTGGAATCAGCAGTTAAGTTATACATGATGGTTTTGAAACTAAAAGTAATTTTATAGCTACTTTGGAACTTAAAGTTAAGCCTTGTGTCTTGTTGATCCTAAAGAACTGATATGGCTTACAGACAGTTTATTTTAAGAGGAAGAGAATAGTTAGGAGAGATTCGAGCTCATCATTCATATTTATATTTTGACCAGTGTAATTACATTCAGATGTCCTTTATGGCGAATCTATCAGAGAAGAATGTTTTTAAGTCAGTCTTCCCCAGAGAATGCTACTAAGTGGTCCGGGAAGCAGTGAGTTCTGAGGTACAAATAACTTTATCATTGGGTTTCTCAGAGTATTTATAATGCTCTAAAGTTCATGGTGAATCTCCAAAGGAGATGAATTATCTTCAACTTGAACACAAGTGCTGAGACAGCAGGACAGTCCATCTGATAACCAAGGTGGCTACTACGTGATCAATGGGCGGGTAGTGCATCTGCCCTGGGCATGCTGGGCAAAAAGAGGACTCACTTCCAGAGTGAAGTGGGGATGGCACAAGATTTCATCGTGCTACTCAGAATGGCACCCAATTTAAAACGTATACATTGTTGATTTCTGGAATTTTCCACTAACTATTTTTGGAGCTTGGGTGACCACAGGAAACTGAGACCATGGGCCGCGAAACGGCAGAGAATCGAGACTACTGTATTGTCTCCCTAGAGAAACATCTTGCTGCCTTAAACAGAGATGAAATGGCAGAGAGAACGCAGCAGATGTAGAGGCAACTATTGGGGAGCAAGCCAGACTCCATTGCTTTAACAGGGGAAAGCAGCCTAAAAAAATAACATATCTTTCTCACTGGTGTCAGTTCTGAGTGTAAACATGTCATCTGCCAAGGAGCGTGGCTTGGAAGCCCTTGGAATGTCAAAAATCTAAGAAGCAGGGATAGTGGAAGAGAAAGTTCAAAATATAACCTGGTCCCTGTGACCAAGGTTTAACTAGTAGTAATAATTACTATTATATGAAATATTTGTTAGGCGGGTACTCAGACTCAGACATCTTAAATGGTCTCTCGCGTTCTTGAGAACTTTGACTAGGTTATGAGGAGTCTTTTCAGAGTGCTGATTTCTGTGTGTGTCAGAAGAGGACAGCAAAGGTTAACAAAGTAAATGGATGTAAACCCACAATGGATTAGCATGTAGACACACCCAGTATGGCAACAATTTTCATTTCAAATTCTTTTACAAACTAGAATGTTGTTATTTGCCATTTAACAGTGACTCCATGTCCCTTTATGTTTACACCTTTCCAATAATGAATAGTTTGAGTAAAAAAAAAAAATAAGATAAATTTCCTTGAATCTGTAGCCTTACCAAGCAACCCAACTAGACAACATTGCCATCTAGTGGCCTAAACATACTACAGCCACCATTTGGGGGACGGGGGCAGGGGCAGTAACGAAACTCCGAGGGGGAAGCAATGTGATTGGTGCTTCCAATGCCACATGGAGATCATATACAGTCTTCCAGAACAAACATGTGCTCTTTCAGTCAGAGAACCCACGCTCCCAAAGCTTTCCCAGCTCCATGAAGAAAAGACTACCTCCACCATTGAAACGAGGTTTCGATCTGCCTCACTTATTTCCTTTGCTTTGAACTTTAAACATCCATTTCTCATTCTGTTGTTCACTGACTGTTTGAAAACATATTTACAACAAGGATGCTGCCTTATAGCACCATCACCACATAGAGAAGGAGGTATGAGAGAAATGAGAGGTACCAGGAGCTCCACAGGGAGTCAGGCCATGCCTTAGTGGAGATCTTGACTTGGCCTTAGAATGAGCAGCGAGAGCTGGGCTTTGGTCTACACAAGACTGAGATTTAAGGGACAGGAATATAGGAAAAGGCTTGCAAGAGTGAAGAAATGCAGTTTCACCTGAGGTTCCCAATACTCCAGAGATAAATACTCTTAGCAAACATCTCTGCAGGCCTCTTTAGTTAAAATCAGATACTCACTGCTCCTCCTAACTTACTGGAAGACCTATTATGTAATCCTTTTCTCTGGCAGCCAGGTCTCTTATGGCAACCACCATCAACATGTCAAAAAGGAGATGGAAAACCATGCCCAGGAGTGGGCCATTCTCAGACCACCACCCATGACTTCTGGCCAAGCCCCTCCTCTGTCTCCACCCAGTTACAATATGATGGATAGGAGAGTACAAACACAACAGCCATCAAGTCTTTTTTTTTAAAGCCCACTTTTGACAAAATAAAGATGGAAACACAAAACATGGGTTTAGACTGGTTTGAAATAAAGGAACAGAGAGAAAGTTGGAAGAGGCCATATTCATATATCAAATACATATGCATATCTCCAAAATTTGCATCAGAGGCTCAGTCACGCCCATGCAAATGGCTCTTAGTTCAACCTTGTGTCAGCGAGACCGGGAACACCCTCACTTCCCCTAGGCAAATCTCCCGGGAAAGCAGCCGCTGGCTCTTACCTATAATGAAGAGGATCTCCACTGCAATGTCACTGACCGTTGTGCTCCGCGTGGTGGACAGGTCGTCGTTGCCAATGAAGCAAACGTTGTAAGGTACAGTCACGGCGACATAGAACGTCGCCAGCAGAATAAGCCAGTCCCAGCCAGCTTTAAAAGTGCTAAAATGCAAAAGTATGAATTTGGACTTTTTTGCATCTGAAACTTTATACTCCGGAAACGCTGGTTTATCTACAAAAACATTCTGTGGTTAAAGACAAAAAGAAAAGAAGAGACTCAGTGTTAGAAACAAGGATCGCACAGCCTTAAACACACTTTTGTAAAGAAAATCATTTACATATACGATGTCAGCATATCTTACAAGTGACTTTTGGAAGTTGGTGATGCAAAAAGTAGAGATGTATATACCAAAATTGAGCAGAGATCTTTGTTAGAAGTAACAGAAATATGCAGAGTGTAGTCAGTCATGAATGTTAAATGAACAATTTAGATTTTGTTCATTAAAAATAAAAAAGATTATTACCTAAAATGTCACCTAAAAACTTTCACAGTAGCAAATATAATGCTACACACATTCTAAACACAAAGATACATTTATATTCCTATTGTCACAGGAACATTCCATATACTTATAATTCTGAGATGAGAGCCATTATCTAAAGAATATATTTGACATGAAATGACAACAAAGGTACCATTTTTCCCTACATAAAGATATATGATCAACATTGTATTTTAAAAGTCTTTCCATTTGTTTCAAAATATAACCCAGTTATGCTAACTACCTGCATTTTTGCACTGTGGTTCTTCGTGAAGTTTCAAATTGGGAATTCACACGTCATAACCTAGATTGACACGGGTCCATTCTGACACTAGCTAGCTCTGTTTAAGGTGGCAAAGTGAGCAACAGTCACGACTTACTATTCAAGTCATGGTAAAAAAAAAAAAGCAGCTGATTAAAAGGCAAAAGATTTCTTTGCTCTGAAGAGAAACCAGAGCATATATGGCAGCTGATTAAATGCAGAAGAAGCACTGGAGTTTTTATAACTACAAAAGCACTTCACTCTGCAAGCAGTTGAAATTGATGAACAACTCTCCTTATTGCTATGAGACAAATGGCGGCCCAATAATAGCTGGTGGGGAAATTTGACAAGCCTACAACCAGATACTTGCAGACCTTGCTTTGACCTCAATTAATGAGAAGTACAAGATAGGGAATGGTTACTTAAATGTCGAAGTTAAACTGAATGAACAAAACAGTTAAAAGTTCTGGAATACAAGTTACTTGTAGGTCACCATGTGTTTTCTTATTTCAGGGATTCCTGAAAGACCTGAGGACTCAAGAAATGTTCAAAGCAGTCAGGACCTCTTAGCTCTTTAGTGGCCGCTGTCAGTCACCAAATATTTCTGCTCAGTTAAGATTAAGACACCCCTTACCTCGCATCTTTTCTTGATAGGCATTCCTAACACATGTTACTTCCTGTTAATATTCTTACTTAACCCACATAGGAACTTCATAATGTCTAGGTTTCATGGTGAGAAACTGCTTCGCTACTTTCAGACTGTTCTTTGATGCCTATTTGCCACTATGTCTACGTTCCATTTAATTCTCTGATACTTTATCTTCCCCTTTTGACTCATTCTCTAACTTCCAGAAACAGATTCCAAAGATAGATTTTGATATAGAACTAAAAAGAGGAGAATGATGTAAAACCGTTGGGCTTCTTGTCAAAGCTTAGGTTGATGTATAGGAGAGAGTTAGGGTCCATATGTATTAATCTTCTCAAGCACTTCTATTTGCAATAGGACATGGTGCATTCTAATTCCTTTTTAGAAAAGGAAGTATTTCCTTTTGTAAATATTTATGCAATAAGGCATCACTAGAAGCCATGGGGGAAGCTCAATTTCTATCCAAATAACTCTTTTCCTACAATGTTACAGAAATAAAAATTTTACCTTGTTTGAGGGAGAAGCTAGCACTAGGAGTGAGGATCATGAAAAGTCAAGAAGTATTTTCTTTGGATTATGTTGATTATATAAAGTATTAATGATGCTCATGCAAAAGGTCAGCAATATATTATATTCACAAATCACAAAACAAATCACACTATTTCATTTTTGTAGGCTACTTAAAATGTGTTATCTAAAATTATTTTAAAAGGTATGGAGACTCTAACACATCTCAGATTGGATTTAAATTCTGAAAGGTTTTACACAGAAATCCTGCATTCATCTCAACAAAACCACCTGAGCGAAAAAAAAAAAAATAGATGCTTTTCTCCTCCAACCACTTTAATTGTAAAGCTTTATCAAAAACCTTTTGAATAACAATAAAAAATAATAATAAACCCTTTTGAATGGAGGAAAATTTCTTATAATTATAAAATGTGCTTTTAGCAAGGAGAAAACACATCATTTGTGACTCTGAAACAGTGAATTTGCCTAAAGAATAATATAACCAACTATTCTCAATTTTCAATATATATTACTTACTCATTTTGAAGCATATTCTTTAGTACCAATGATGTTTTAGCTATTTAACCTATAAATTATTGAAACACAGTGGATGAGGCTAATGTCTAGTTAAGGTAACTGTTTCCAAAACTATTTTTGCAGCATTTCTTTGAAACTGACTTCTGAATGAGCAAACAGGTAAGAAAATATTTCTATGGTCACCACGTAGGGTGAACCGAATGGAGTGTATGCCATTGGTGATGACTGGTCATACCCTGCTGGTAATATTCCAGCATTTAAAGCACTCTCCTTTTGAGCTCCCAAGACACTCCTGTGATCTTTACATTTCTTTGTGTTAGAGATACTTGCATTGTCCCAATGTCATTTACTAGAGTCACAAATCAAGGAAAGCGGAAATTAAACACTTTTTCCAAAGACGTGCCAGGAAACGTAAGAGCCATGACTAAAAGGTGTCGCATCCTGATTGGGATGGAACCTGGTTACCGGCCTGCCGAGTCCCTTCGTTTATGGTTGAATCATATGTTCCTGGTCTACAGAACTGCATCAGAGAGGCAACAAGGAGGGTCAGAGCACGGTGTCTGAGTCACAGGACCCACAGCTGGGTCCCACACCCAAGGCTTCCACTTTGGCGACATAGAGTAAGTTGTCCTTTTCCATCATTCAAATATGACTAATAAAAACTCTATCTTGTACTGACTTGCTGCAAGAATTAAATAATATGATGCATTATATATAAAAGGGATTTGTAAATAGTAGAGAGCCACAAAAATATTAAGAAGTCTTTTTTTGTATGTGTGAATGTTAATATAGCTAGATTTCCCAAAGATTGTTTAGCCAATAAACTGTCCAGATAACTTTTTTCTCTTCTTTCTTCTCTCCTCCTGCTGTCTTTTAGCCATTCTGCTCTGTTCTCATTGAAAGGAATAGGGAACAGGGACATTCCTGATTCCATTCTTCACTTCCAGAAGTAAGAGTTATCTGAATTGTTAGATCACTGTGTGAATTAGATGTCCTTAATTACTATGTATTATTTTAATGATCCACCTTGATGTTTGTACTTCTTAAATGAATGGCAATTTAGCAAATAAACTAAGCAGTGGGAAATTACAATTTTTTAAATGAGATTTTAAAGTACTGTTCTGTACTTTGTTGACTTTAAAGGAGAAAACGGCATGTTCAGCAAATGCATTTTAAAGCTTCATAATACTTGCTATATTCAAATGATTCTCAGCTAAAGGCTGGAAGATACTGTCAGCTGTTAGCAGGGCAGAACCTCTGGCTAATATTTGTTTAGGTGCTTTGCTGGTTGACTTGCATAGAATCAAACCCAGATGCGGTTACCTTTGTTTCTTCCTAGAACTTGTTTACTGTCTCCAAGGCAGACTTGGTAACTGAAGGGAGATGTAAATAGGAACCCATGGAAGGATCCATAGCGCAAGCCATGTGCCCTGTTTCAAGTCTATCCGTGGACTCTCAGGAAATCCACATGACACTGAGGCACACGTGTCCCTAGAAAATCTTTGTATTAAGTCGAGACAAAATAAACAGTGCTTGACTCTCAGCTGCGGCGCATGGCAAGTCAGCACCAGCATGGCTAACGGTCGTGGAGCACAAACGGTCAAAACAGCTTGTTCTGGTTTCCAGAGGGAGTCCGTCCGGGCGGAGCCAGGCTGGCAGCACTGCAGTGTCAGAGCTCACTCCACGCCTGGGCAAACACATCTTTCTTCGTTGGCTACACTCAGAGCAGCAGATACTTTGTATGTCTGATGCATGACTCTGTTGTATTAAGGCATTTGTATGTCAAATTAGGTAGTTGAGCTTCCCATGTCAAATGTTAAGATGTTGACGAATCCTTGTGTCCCTAACTCCCACAACTTCTGGATCTTAGATCGATTCTGACATACCTCTGGTTGTTTGATGTGACTTTTCCTAATGTCACTGGCAAGTTAGGCTCTTAGTATTTCTATCGGCCACTCACAGTCATACGCACACCCCAAAAGTTGTGTGTTCTAGACATTCCACAGTGCAAACTGATGGCATTATCATCATTTGAAAAAAATATTTTTGAATATCTACAACTAAACGGACATAGTTCTGGGTTTCTCAGTGAAGTCTCTTAGTGCTAAGAACAAGTTACGAAGTGAAGTGTGAACTTTCGGTGGACAGGTGTCATGTGAAACTCTGTGCAGTCACCTGTTACAGGCAGTTCTTTGCTGTGGCTTTTGACAGATAAGCACCAGGTTGCAGAAAGTAGCTCTCCTGTCATTTACTAAAAGTACAACTTTTTACAAAATTATATAATATATGGCACATAATTTCAAATTCAATGTTCCACTGCGTGAAATTTCCAACTGTGTTTTGTATAAAATGTAGTTTTCTAGGTGGACTAATGACTTTGCTGTGTTCACGGTCCCCCAGGATAAAAGCACTCAATGAAATTAGATAAAGTGTGAAGTAGACGGCACTAAAATTAAAGCTGACAAATTTTCTTTTCATTGTGTGCCTACATTCTTTTTTTTCTTTTCTTTTAAATTACTTTATTGTTCTTCAATTACACTTGTCTGCATTTTCTCCCCCCTCCTCCCCACCCCATCCAACCCCACCTCTCTCCCGTGCTTCCACCCTCTCCCTTGGTTTTTCCATGTGCCCTTTGAAGTAATTCCTGAAAACCCTTCTCTCCACTGTCTCCTCTCCCCTCCTCTCTAGCTCTTGTTAGATTGTTCTTAATTTCAATGTCTCTGGTTACATTTGCTTGTAAAGCTGACAAATTGTAACCAACATACTATGAATGTGTAATATGATTTGCTGCATCATCTTGTCCATAAAATATAGCCAGTATCCCTCCATTTGCAGCTTCCCTAGCACCATATTGTACTGATTGCAATAATATTCTAATCTCTGTGCTGTGATAACACTATGATTGAGCACTTCTATTACAGAAATGCCCCATGACTGCTGACCTTTTCCAGTTCATTCTTTATAGGAAAGTAGCAGCCAAAGTGGAAAAAAAAATCTAGGAAAGCCAGTGAGTAAATGGAGCCTTTCTTTAGTGAATCAAACATTGCCACCAGGGAAACTCTAGCATTCAGAGAGTACACACATATCCACCTACATTATTTATTTTCAATTTGTTCTTTTCTCTTCTTTGCAGGTGCCCAGAGATGTGATAAAGGACCGCTCGACTCCGTCTCCGGGCTGAGTCCAAGTGGGTCTCTGCTCTTGATCTTCCTTTGGCTTTATCTAGGGAAAAATAAAACTCATTAGGCACCAATAAATGCACCATTTCATCTCAAGAAAGTCAAGTTTGGACAGTTCCCTTTCAAGAGAGCATGATTGTCAACACTTAAAATTATTGTCTGTCTTCTACTGACATTTCATTTAATTTCAGGCTCTTAAAATTCATATTTTTAATGATCATGTTAACTGCATTAGTTTTTAAAATTAAAGTAAAACACGCATGAGCATAAAGAAACTTTCAGACATTTCAGAAATCTATTAAAGTGGTAAATAAAAATCTTACTACTTCTTTCCTGTTATTCCACACTCATATCCTAAATTCTACTCCTAATGTTTTTCTTCATTTTTTCCAGAAAACTATCTAATATCTATCTTATATCTACACTTATATATTTTTTACATAAGTGGGAGTTTATAAAAATCTGTTTACATATTATTTTTCACATTATAATAACTTGTAAATCATTCTAAACATGCTTGTTGTAGTTCTTGTCATATAGTTTTTAATAGTTAAGTGCATACCATATTAAGGATAAAACTTGCCTCATTCATTTTACTACTTGCCTCTCATGCACATTTAGATTTTATCCAGTATTCAAAAAGAAAAAATGGGGTAGCTAATCCTGCAGTAAAAATTCTGAAACACAGAGAGCTTTGCATTGGTGTGCCAGCACATTCAGCAAATAAATGACTAGTAGAGAGTAGACATATTTTAAATTTTGGTATATGTATTCCAAATTTCATTCTAGCAATTTACATTTCCAGCAATAGTGGATAGCTGTGCCTGCTTTACCACAAACACATCATTGAAATACAAAATGACTGCTGCCTAACGTTTTGAAAGTTTTTTTTATTGTTCAGTTGCAGTTGTCCCCATCCCTCCCCAGCCCCCCGCATTGCTCTCCCCTGCCCCTTCCAGCCCCTGCTCCCAAAGACGGTCCCCACCCCATTGTTCTTGTCTATGGGCCCTTTGTTCATAACATGTTGAAAGTTTAAAATGCCATATTATTGTTTGAATTTGCATTTTCAAAATTACAAATGTAGATTAGCATTCATTTAAATATTTATTGTGTATTTGAATTTGTTTTTATGAAATCTATTCATATTTTTGCCAGTTTTGAAGTTGGTACCTTTCTGTTGATTAATAAGCACTCTGTATACTAATTCCCACTTTCTTATCATATATGCTGTCAATAGTTTCTCATTTTGTTCCTTAACTTTAGATTTAATTTATGCAGTATCAGATTTTTAAATTTTTATGTTGTCAGATTTGTCAATCTATCTGTTTGTAGTATCTAGACATTATATCCTGCATAACCAAACTTCTTCACTCAAAAATTTATTTTTTAAAATATATGCATGCATTCTTCTAACATCTTTATGCCTTTATAATTTTTTTAACAATTAAATCTTTAATTCAACTGGACTCTATTTCAGTAAAATTAGGCAGGGATCTGCTATTTTTTCCCAAAGAGTTATTGTCCAAGATAAATAAACAAGGTGAGTATATGACATTAAGAAACATTTAGTGTTTATTTGGTCAACTGGTCAATATATAATTTAATCCTAAATAAATTGCTATTACAATGATTACAAAATGTAAAAATTAAAAACTATTCTTTATCTAAGCTTCATCATCAAATCTCTATAATATTAGGAAGGCTCTTTGATTCTTCTCCTTCATAAAAATGCTTTGGTTTAGTTGTTACCTTTGGGAAAACCTTTAATTATTATCAGTGGTTACTGTGCACTAGGCCCTATTCTAGATACTCAGTATTTATTGTTTCAATGAACCCTCATAAATACCCATGAGATAAATATTATCGTCCTCAGTTTACAGAGGAGAGAACTGGAAGGTCTGGATGTCATGTGATCACACAACCTCGCAAGGAGTAGCGCCAGCGTGTGAAGCCAGTGCGTGTTGTCACATAGACTAGCTTGTGTCATTGTTCCCGCCCAGCTGAGCTTGGACTACAATCTTTCCAGGAATTTCACCATTCCTCCTTCTTACCCTACCCTGGGATGCTTTTAATGATGAGAATATAAAATATTTTACTTATTGCCAAAATTTAATCTGATGTAATCAAGTTTAATTGATTTTTTAAAAATTATTCACCTTTTGATTTACTTTGAAAGAATGTTTAAAATAAAATATGAATTCCTATAGACTTGAATCCCTGAAAAACAGGTTAGAGAACAAACAGTAGAACATCAAAAGGGGCACTGTTGGAAACTCACAGCTGAACAAAGCACATTTCATTGTATCGCATCTGAAAATGTAATTATTAATCCATCAGAGAGCAATTGTAAATATATTCAAATGTGAAAACAGCCAGAGTTTTAAGGCAGTGTCTCCAGAAATGTGGTCAGAATGGCCAGCAGCTGCTTATGCAATATCAGTCAGTATCGAAATGCCAGGTGGAATTACAAAGCTCACTGTAAAATGGACCAGATTAGAGATTTATGACGGTCAATAAGCCAATTCCCTTCTCAGTGAGAAATCTAATAAATAGCTGAGATTTTCTAAATCAAACAACAGCAGTTTTATAGTCTTAAAAAAAAGCCCCTCAAAGGGAAATGTCAAAGAACTGTGTCTGTCTTGGTCTTGGCTCTAAATGGAAGAAAAAAAAAGTTTTCTTTGAGAAATTTTAGTCACAATTTAACCCTCATGCAAGATTGGTGTTGAAAATCGTTCCACTTAGTCATCTAAAATCTTCAAAGCAGAGGAAAGAAATTAAAGTGGTCCTGGCTTGGTAGCTCTTAACTAAAAAAAAATTACAAATAGAGAAAAACTCAGTAAAAAAAAATATATATATATATATAGGTACAAGATATTTATGACAGCAATATTTGTAATGTGCACATATACACACAGATAAATACTGTCTATATACACATGTAATATACTTGTGTCTTCATGTGTATACCTGTGTCTTCATGTGAAACTAGAAACTAGCTAATTGTCTATACACAAAAGAATGCATAAACTGTGGTATAGTCATGACATAGGATATTACAATTTTCATTAAACTAGGCTCATGTAGGAATAAATGGAAAATGAATGTAATATTAACATAGAAATGCTTCAAAAGCATAGTGTTTGAGTACAAAAGCAAGAAATAGAAGACATAGACAACATGGAAACATTTTTATAATATTCACACCCATGCAAACTAAATAACATATCATTTCAGAAAATTTATATGCTGTAAAATTATGCATACACACATGACTACAGCTACCTACAAAGAGACTGGAAAATAAAGTCTCTAGTTGGGCCACCATGTGCCTTACTAAATGGCATTAATAAAATTCTGTTTCTTAATCTGGATTTTTATTGTATGGGGATTTGTAATAATATTTTCATGCTACATACATAATATATGTATTATATTTTTGAATGTAAAAATGTTTTCCACAACAAAAAGGAGAGGAGAGTGGTGTTGGACCATTTAATGGTGGAAGCTAACTAAACTCCTTGGGGTCGTGATGGTGGTGAAGGGGGCATCAGTTGCCTATGATGCATGACTCTGGGTTAAATATGAAGGAGATATAGTTATGAATAAAATCAGATGAGGGGTAGTAGAGGGGAAAACATTCCTGGCAGAGCAAATGAAAGGCGTGAGGGCCTTGGGCAGGAAGGAGCCACAGCATCTTTGGAGAAATGAAAGAAGTCTGAGAAATTGGGACATAGAAAATGGGAGGAAGAGAATTAAAAAGGGAAACCAGAAAGTAGGCAGAAGCTGGACAGATTTTAGGGCCTTTGAGGCCACATGAAAAATTTTGCTTTTTACTCTAATGAAACAGTAAAAGTATTCATTAGGGAATAGCCTAAGCTCCTCAAATAAGTGGCTTGACTAAGAAAATAACACACTCTGGGTGTATATCTTTCTGTCTCATTCTTTTCCTTTCCTGTGACAGAACAGAGGTGAGCAATCTAAAGTGGCAGAGCGGCTCTGCCAGTCTTCACAAGTGGTCTCCACCTCTGAGTTCAAGGCAACGAACTCCCTTTCCTGGAAGGACACAGAGAAAGTAGAGGGCAGGAGGCTTCCTGTGAGGGAACCGGAAGTTACACACACCACTTTTGCTCGCACCTTGACCATCCTCAGCTACAAAGGAGACTGGGAAAGAGTTTCCAGTTGGGCAGCCATGTGCGCTGTTAAATCTTAGTTTTAACTTTGGAGAGGATTCTGTCATTGATGAATGAGTTCTGGGAGATCATTAACAGTCCCTGCACATGAAGCCATAACAAGGTTTTAAGCATTCAAATGACATGAGGAAATTTGAGTTTTCAAAATAACACATTGACTTGCCGTGTGGGAATTGATTAGAAAGAACCAGTAGAGGTTGCTAGGAAATCACCGAGGAGGCCCTTTAGCAGATCAGTTGAAACGCAGTGCTAGCTTAAACGAGAGCGGTCGCAGTAGAGGTGGAGCAAAGCTGAAACATGTGAAAAGCATTTCAAGAGTAAGTTTGCATGGTTTTGTCACTTAATTGGTTATGAAATTGACTAGCAAGACAGTTTAAAGTGAGAGGGAGAAATCTAAGACCTCCAAATGTAAGAGGACAACTGTGAGACAGCAAAAGACTGTAAAGGAGGAACACAAAAGAGGAGGGAAATGACCATCATGGTGTCAGAGAATCTAAGGGAAAGAATGTTTTAAGAAAGAGAGAGGGGTCACAGTGTCTTCACACCTCACTCTGAGTGATTTCTTCCAAAGTGGAAGAGACATCCCATCTCTCCTTCATGATAAAAGGGAAGGAGGGGAGTGATTATGCATGGAGGTGAATATACAGGTGTGAAGGCAGAAGGATGAGATAGCTTCTGTCTGAGAGATTTCCTTCTCTCCTCCCTCCCTCCCTTCCTTCCTTCCTCCCTTCCTCCTTTCCTTCCTCCCTCCCTCTCTCCCTCCCTTCCTTCTTTCCTTCCTTCCATCTTTCCTTCCTTCCATCCTTTTCTTCCTTCCTTTCTCCCTCCCTCCCTTCTTTCCTTCCTTCCTTTCCTTCCTTCCATCCTTCCTTCCTTCCTTCCTCCTTTCCTTCCTCCCTCCCTCTCTCCCTCTCTTCCTCCTTTCCTTCCTTCCATCTTTCCTTCCTTCCATCCTTTTCTTCCTTCCTTCCTTCCTCCCTCCCTCCCTTCTTTCCTTCCTCCCTCCCTTCCTTCCTTCCTCCCTTCCTCCTTTCTTTCCTCCCTCCCTCTCTCCCTCCCTTCCTTCTTTCCTTCCTTCCATCCTTTCTTTCCTTCCATCCTTCCTTCCTTCCTTCCTCCCTCCCTCCCTTCTTTCCTTCCTTCCTTTCTTTCTCATTGACGTTGGAGGCGATGTCAAATGCTGAGGATGATAGGAGTTGGTGGTTTGTAGACGATGAGGAATACTTGAAATATCTGTAGCAGAGGATCAGCTGTCAAGCCCTGGAGGGGAAGTGGTAGATTTGTTGGGGAGTTTGAGCACCTTATTTGAGGCTGCTAATAATAAATTTAGAGGGGTTCTCATCTGCCTTAATGTAGATTTTATCCAAACACTTTTTAGCCATCTGCATGCAAGGCAGAGAAAAGAAAGATTGTTGGTTCTTTCAAGTTTACAGCTTTGTGGTATGGATACAGAAAAAAAAAATACAGAGGTGTAGGAGTTTAGGGTATACACAGAAGAGACTTTAAAGTCTTGAACCATGTAAACTAAGGTAGAAGGGAAAAGAAAACAGCAGTGAACTAACAGGAAGAAGGTGAAGATTTCAATGTTCTGGAGGTTACCACCTGGTTAAAAAAGGTGAATAAGTAACCTGTTAGGGGAGGAGGTACTATATCATTAAGCAGGATGATTAAATAAGCAATTTCAGTTATTGAGCAAGACTGAGGGAAGATATTTTCCAGAAAAAAGTTAAATGTTATGTTTACACTCCACTGAGTTAGGACTTTTCAACAGAACATCATGTATTAGAAATATTATCTTAGCCCCCAACATATTCTACACATTAGGCCTAGGACTTTGTCTCGGTGCCCATTTAATTCTCACTTTGTTAGGCATTAGTTTTCCCACTTATTGAAAAACAAACTAAAGGCTGTGGAAATTGTGTAATTTGCCAAAATTCAAAGTGGGGGGGGCTGATATTGAATCCTTAACGATTTTACTTGAAAACTCATGCCCTTTCCACCTTACCATAGTAGATCACAGACAGCTAAGAAGTAGACTCTTATTAGATATTTTTATTTATCTGTATTATCCTTTCGAGTCACAACGGATCTGTCTTGCAGACAAGAATTACTTTCTATGTTGTCTCTTCTTCCGCCATTCACTCCTTGCCTCAGAAGAGATGTACACTGGAAAGGGCTCCCTCTCCAATTGTTATTTCAGGCTGTGTTTCCTTCTACTTCTCATGTCCCCTCTTTCACATTGTAAAATACTTTAATAACCTATCTTTGTACAGTAGACCATGCATTCCCTTTAAATATTAACTCAGAAGTCTGGTTCAAGATGGTTTTTAAAAAGCCCTTATTTAAAAAATGACAATAAAATATAAAACATGCATTCTTATGCTTTGAATTATATAATTTTGAAAGCAGAAAATCATTAGAAACCCAAATAAAATTTAAAAACCCCAATCACAGTGAAATAATTTCACTTGTCCCAGAAATTGGTAGATTGTGGAGGCAAAGAGCAAAGGATCTGCAGGGATTGTGGAGGCTAGGGGGTACATAAGACTGTGTCAGGGTAGTAAGAGGGAAACATCTGTAGCGATAAACTAGTTGTATATCTTGATTATGGTGGTAGCACACAATGTACCCATGTAATAAAATGGCACAGAGCTATACACACATAGACACCTATTTTACCAATATCAATGTTCTAGTTTTAATATTATACTCTAATTATATAAGTTATAACCATTGGGAACAACTGTGATCTCTCTCTCCCTCCCCCCACTCCTGTCCTTGCAAATGCCTGTGAATCTATAACTATTCCAAAATAGAGTCAAAAAACAGTTTTCATGTTGTGTCTAGATATTGGTCTATTTTTACTGACTTGAATGAGGCATAGTGAGGCCTTTTAAATGTTGCATGAAAACCTGGAGCTGGTTCTTCCTGGACCAACGCAAGAGTTCATGCTAATTTGTGAAAGCAGTCCTTCCTCAGAGCTTGTTACTTCCATCTGTTATAAAATCGCTACACTGCATTGATCTTGTTAGGCTATGACACTCTACTGTCACACTGATATATTCTATCATAGAAATATACAAGTCACTTATCTATAGAGCAAATGTATATATTTTTACATGTCACACACATTTTATGAGATATAGTTGACTTATTGTTTAAAAAAGTGACTGATTGTTGTTATTACTTATATTTAAAATAGAGCCTTGCCTATAATAGGTAAATTTTTTAATGAACAAATGAACAAAGTAAGAGAAATACAAGGCACTATGTATTTGCATATTTATTGATTACTGGGAATTTGGTTACATGCTTTGCTTTTCAAATAATTATTATCGTCATCATTATTTTCATTTCTTACCTTGTTTAGTTTACTTTTCAGAGAAATACTCAAAATACTGTGTGTGGACTTGATTTTATAATTGACATCACTTATGTTTTATACCAATTCTGATATAATTCTTTTCCATTTATTTGTTTATTTCCATCTTGAAGTAAGAATTTTACTGAGTGAGATATATATATGTATATATATATTTATTTATTTATTTATACAGGCAAATTAAGTGTATAGCTTGATATCTGGTTGGTATTGATCTTGAATATATAAATAAAGAAAAGATTTATATAGACAGATATAGGTACATAAATATGATACATATCTCTCACCAATTCTGTTTTTCCGTAGAACTCTGTCTCTGGTTCACCCATTACCCAGCTTTAACAAAGTATGAATACATGCAGTGTTATTTAGTTCTTTAGATTCCTTTGAGGCAAATTTGAGATATCTATTTATTATCTATTATTATCTATCTACATACATGAATACATATATGGTTAAAACTTTTAAAAACAGAATCACAGTATATAAGGTCTGTCCAGAAAAAGTCCAACCATTGTTAATATAATGAGAACAGTTTGCCATTGTTAATATAATGACATCAGTGTAACCTGGCAGCCAAGGAGAGTGGAGTGGAATGTGCATGCGTGAACAATGATGACTTCACTGTACTAGTTAGTGGGGGTGGTAGACGCCATTGAGTGAGCATGTGTACTGTGTGGCCATCACATTCAAGTGACTGAGTAGAGCAATGAATCTGCATTAAATTTTGCGTTAAGTGTGAACATTCCTCTCTGGAAACTATTCGGATGACTCAGAAGGCTGCAGCTATGGGCAACTGGTGATTGGCAGCTTTATCACAACAATGCACCCACTCATGCATCACATCTCATGCAGAGATTTTTGGCAAAACATCAAATCACCCAGCTGACTCAGCTGCCCTACAGCCCTGATTTGGCACCCTGTAACTTCTGACTTTTCCCAAAACTAAAATCACCATTGAAAGGGAAGAGATTTCAGATCATCAGTGAGAGTCAGGAAACTGATGACAATTGGGAGAACTGTGTGAGGTCCCAAGGTGCCTACTTGAAGGGAACTGAGGCATCATAGTTCTGTGTACAATGTTTCTTGTATCTTGTATCTTTTATCTTCTTCAATAAATGCCTCTCTTTTTCATAGTGCATGGCTGGATACTTTCTAGACAGGCCTCGTATACCATCACATTTATATGTAACCATATTTTTAAAAAAATATTAAAGATCCAGTCCTGGAGTAAGTGTGGCTTTTGATTGGGATTCTTAGATTCGCAGTGGCTAGAGGGAGTGCCGTAGGGATGGAAATGTGTGAGTGTGGGACAGGAAAAAGTTACTAGGTAATGCACTTGGTCAAGAAACCCCATTTCTGTGTGTCTATCTTATAAAACGAGCTTCAAAATGAGATTTTATTTAGTGAAAGAACTTCCATCTAAAGAAAATGGTCTGTAAGATATATCATTACATGGCTTAAAAAGCTTGCAACTCATGACTTAGTACAGAGATAGAGGCAAGTCAAGTTACTAAAGGTTATTAGTGTTATTTAATCGGGTTCTTTATTGCTGTCCTTATATATTCATTTCAGATGTTCTGTGTGAAGAATTTAAGTCACTGATTGAGAAAAGTTTAGGAGAAGCATTTATGCAAAAATTGGCTAAAAAGACAAAAGGAAAATTGTTTTAGAATTTAATGGCAGGACTTCAATTTCCTTTGAATAGATCTCTTAGTGAGTTAGATGAAATCAGAATCATGCCACAGGATTATTATGGGAGCGAGTAGCTCTTCCCTGAGAGTAAGAAGCGGAAATGTCTGAAATAATTTTTGAAAGTCTGAGAAGCCCAAGCAACAAAACAGCAAGAAATAAAGTGAGGGATTAAGATAAACTAATATTAATAATTCAGGAGTTTTAAAAATATTAACAATTATAATAAATTCTAGGGTGAAGATAAAGGTTAGTTTAAATAGCCTAAGGAGCAATAAAATTCCTTTGTTTAACTACATATTAACTTATAAAATGACTCTTAAGAATGATTACTTTGATATTTATAAGAGCAAATTCATATTTATTCACTTTTAAATGTTGATTTTTCAGCTACATAATGGATGCATGCAGTTTTATTATAACCTCCTTTCTACTTTTTTGTTTGAATTAAAATTTTTCACAATAAAAAATTTAATACATACAGAAAGACATCAAACTTTGTGGTTATACATCTATGTAGGTAGCAAACCACCAGTATTTGAATCTTAGAAATGACCACTCCCTATATTTAAAAATTAAATGTAAATTTTAAAATCAGAAAAAAAGTCCATGAAATAGTTAACGGAAGAGGAGATGCAAATGGAAGGGTAAACATTTCTATTTTTTTTTAAAAAATCTGCTTCTTAACAATCCTGATGGAAACAAATTTACGGAAAATATCATAGAAATGAAAGTACTTTGATGAATTATTCTTTGAATCCTTTGAATTCATGAAAGTGTTTCTCAGTAATAAATTCAAATAACTGGACCAACACTAGGGTAATTAGCTTTTAATGAATGCCAATAATTTCACCGAGAGCATTGTAAGTACAGAAATCAGAAACACACATCAATCTGCCATAAGACCATGTATTTCTGCTTTTTACTAAATTTCTTCCAGTTGAGTATTGCCAGTTAAGTAGAAAACAGACTGGGAGAAAACTTTGGGCTCAGTTTATTGGAGATGGAGCTAAAGAATTTAATCTTAACTCTGAAAAATATTGGGGTAGTCTAAAAAGAGAAGACGGGACCTGACTTTGGCTTTTGGATTTAAAGTGTACGCTGAAGGAAGAATTTAGAGGCAGAAAGACCAAACAAATGGTGTTTGACCATAAAAACTCTAATGAATTGCTAAGAACAGTCGTCTAGCTGTTTAATCTTTTAGGACATAGTTCTGACAATATTTATCAAGGACACAAATTTAAAAGTTATCCAGCAACACACAGAAAAGAAACAAGTCCCTGCATATTCCAAATATAACAAGTACATGATATAATAGAAACAATTCTCATTCACAATTTATTATGTTTTTAATGCTTAGTCACATATTTGTTAGAAGCTTTTTATGGAAATTCAAATCACACAAAATAATGAATGAATCGAGAAAGATAATGTGTTTTCTTCAATTTTGTCTTCTCAAAAATTGCAATCACCCAGTTGTCCCTAATCGTTGCTATTAGTTTCTATTTATATATATATATTTCTGTAGCACTTATCAAGACATTGAGTAATGCAGTTTCCAGAAGAACCTTTCATAGATACGCAGCCCAAAATCAAGTTTTTAATGCTTCTTTGGGTGTTCTGTGGAAAAATCTGAATCAACATGCTATTATTAAAAAGTTGCAGCGGTTTAGTTCTCATTATAGCATGTGAAACTGGGAGTGGGCAGTTGGGGGGACAGAGTTTTCAAAGATCCCTAAAATCATTACGAAGCATAAAACTGATAGAAAAACAGTTTGGCAACATAAAATAAATTAAGCACACAGTTGTAAATATTGTGTGCGAGAAACTTAGACACTGGCTCGAGGAAAGATTTCATGTAAATCTAGGAGCAGGCAATGGAGATAAATTAAGCATGAGAAAAATGCAGGCCAAGGCTTGTGGGGAGCAATAACATGACAAATTCAGGAAAGAATAAGGCAATCAGTATAAGAGAACAGTAATTGTCAAAAGGCTCTCTAAATCTTGAAGCATTTTTTTTTTTTTGGAAATTATCACAAGGCTTGGGACAAATGTGTTTGATTATTGTAAGATGTATTTAGACGTTGTTTTTTTAAAAATTTCTCTTCCAGAAAAAGGTGACAGAAAAACTGGGAGAGGAAGAAACAAGTAGAGGAATTAATATTTATTGGGCACCTATTAAGTTTTAGTTAATCACTGTGGAAACATTATATTAACATAAACCTCATAATAATTCTACAAGGTGTGCTGTATCAGCTCTACCTGGTAGGTAAGAAGACAGAGGTAAGAGAGCTGATGTATCATGCTCACCATCATATAACTAGGAATTAGCGGGCCTGGCATCTCTTTGTAGGTCTGTATGTCTGCAAATCTCATGTACTTTCCAGTAAGTACACTGCTTTAAAGAGAATAACGACGACCACTCACCTTTATAAACTGAGAAACCCTGAATTCCACTGATCCTGACGGGAGAAATATGGAAAGGGACTCAGGAGGAGGATAAGATGAAATGTGGGGTGAAATGGGATGACTTCCCAGAGTGCGGCACCCACTAATCCTCATAATCTTATGCATACATGCCTTTCTTAATAGAGTTTGTTTCCTCTCCCCCTGAATTTGGGCTGGCCCTGTGGCTTTCTTTGACCAAAAGAATATGGCAAGAGAGACAGTGTATGACTTCTGGAGTTATGCAGCTTCCATATTTGCTCTTTTTGGATCCAGCCTCTATGCCAAGTAATGAGCTCAATGACTGAATAATGACAGAGATAGCCAGAGCTAGAACTGGAGCCAGGGACAGAGATGATAGAGAGATAGAGATAGAGATAGAGAGAGATAGGTAGAGGTGGAGACAGATATGGGTAGAGGTGGAGGTGGAGGTGTAGATAGAAACAAGGGCTGAGAGAAGAACACCTGTACAACTCCCAGTCATTTCACACCCCACCCCCCAAGTAAAGGCAGTGGGTGTGAAGTCCTTTAGGGTGTTCCAGCCCCAGCTGAGTTCCAGGCTGATAGCAGGTACATGAGTGATTACAGCCAAACCATTTGGAACAGAAGAACCACATAACCTACCAAAAAATCATACAAAATAATAAACTACTGTTGTTTACAAGTTTGGAAAGAATTTGTTGTGCTGCCGAGGCCTACTGATGCACTTAGTTTTGGGGTCCTGGAGTGGAGAAAACAAACCATTAGGAAAAGATAGAGCAATCAGGGTAGGGTCACCTTAGTCTCTGTCTTCATTCAGATCCTTGAGCCTGTACCTGACATTAAAGAACACCTCTATAAAGATACGAATACTCTCTGGAAGGGTTACTTAGCTGCTTAGGAAGGATTAGTTGACAGTCCACCAACATATGGCACAGGACAGAGGGAAAGATTTTATGTAAGCCTGACCCAGAAAAGGGAGCACAAAAGGTTCCAGAGAGATTACATGGTCTGCAAAGTCCTGGCCCTGTCCATTTCTGGTTACCACCACCACCATCATCAACTCCACAGTCCACCCATCACCGTCATTTTTTTGTGCTAATGACTGACTTACAACCACCTCCTTTATGCAAAGATCATCCTAAATAACATTTATTTTTCTCTAATTCTCATAATGACATTCTGTAGGCATTGGTCCATTTTTAAAATTAACAATACTAAAGTTCAGCAGCTTTACATAACTTGCCCAAATTCTTGTATCACACAAGAAGCAGCAAGACAATTAATACCCAGTTCCAAAACCTTTCCTGTTTGCCTCTATCATTTATTTTTTTTCATAATTTACGGGCACTTTTTTCTTAAGGACTGTGAACCCCCCAAAAAGTGTTGGTAATTGATTTTCAAAAATAATTAAGGCCTGTAGGAAACTGGTCTACATTTTAGCATTACAGAATAATTAAAAATTACTTAAGATGAGAAATAAGTTTATAGGAATTCTAATGTATTAATCAATTAGAAGTAAAAGTACATTTTTTAAGTTTGCCTTAATAATTTGTAGCAGTAAAAATTTTATCACAATGGCAGTGGGTGCTAGAATGATTCGATATTTTTCTCACTGGTATTTCCCAATGTCCTACATTAAAATTCCTTAGTACTTTTTTTTGTTCTGGATTCATCTCAGGTTTATAGAAGGCAGAGCAACAAAGTCTTGGCCATCCTCTGAGCCAGTGAAAGAATAGAATAGGATTTCTATAAGAATTCAGGAGTAAGAAAGAGCCAAGAATGCAAGTGGAAGGATAAAGAAGAAAAAGGAAGAACAGAAGATGTTAAAAGCCTATGTGAATTTTTTGCCTATAAGATCAACAAATAGATTCAACCTATTCATGCAATTTTAAAGCATGTGTTTATCCTGTGCCATCTACTGAGCTGGGGAGACAAAGATAAATAATTATGATTTCTTGATCTGAAGGAAAAGTAAGCAGCCTGATTTATCCAGACAAAAGGTGTGCTGGGGAAGTCTAGAGGTGATCCAGCTAGTTCATGGAGGTCCTAAGATAAAGTCCAATTTACTTTCTATCCTGAGATGTAACTCCATCACTGCTGCTCTACATGCAACCTCTGGCTGAAGAACAGAGTCTTCCAGTACAATTCTCCAATTACAACCATAGCACGATATGGACAACATGATATAGAGCAAGGGTGGAGGAACAGAGAGAGAGAACCCTTTGTAGAAGGTTGTTTTATTTTGAAATGATGGACTTCCTTAGAAAGTTTTGATAATAATACACCACTCATAAATACTGAGTAACGCAAATTTATTTACTTTGTCACCAAAATACAACTATGAAAGACATTTATTAATACAATCCTTCTTCTATTCTTTAATTTTATAGGTTAGATGGTAAGGGCTCAGTTGGTTTATAACAATGCCTCTCAACTAGGGGAGATTTTGACAATGTCTAGAGGCAGTTTGGGTTCTCAAAACTGGGATGTGGGTGCTACAGCACCTAGTGGGCAGAGACCTGGGTTGCTGCAAAAATCCTACACGGCCCAGGACAGCCTTCCACAACAAAGAATTATCAGACCCAAGAGTGTCACTAATTCTAAGTTTGAAAAAAAACAATAATGTATATGCCAATGTTACAAGAACTTCAACTTTTTTTCATATAATTCAATTATAAAACAATATAACCAGCCATACACAAAAGATGAACTACTAAAGAAATTTTTAGGTTTATATTTTCAAAATAAGGAAACAGTCTTGCTCAGAAGTCATATGACTAGAAATCAATAAATAATTTAATTTCTTTTAAATTTTCGGGTCAGGCATTAGTAACCAGGGTGACATTAAATATTTAATTCTGGGACAGTCCACTCTCAATTGGAACATATTTTTCCAGTAATGCCCATCAACTCATCAAATAATGATCTAAATCTCTGACAACTTTAGAGATTTTCTTTTAAAGAAATCCTCATATACATAATGGCAAATGATGAGATATCCTGATTTTTTTCCTAATAGAAAAATGATAGCATCCCACTCACTTGCATCCAAATTGTAATGCTGTAATCATCTCAGTAAAATATAAGATAAAAGGATTTCTAGCCTTGGTTCTATTATTTCTTAATTAAATGAAGATTGTGAAGATAGTTCATGTATGTCAGGGGATGTATTTTAAATGCACCAAAAAAAAAAAAAAAAAAAAAAAAAACTATTTCTGAGGCAAACCAAAGCATTCTAGAAGGGTCAACATAGTAGCAAACTACCAATAGAGTATTAACACATATTCTTTTTTAGTTATCAAAATAGAGCCCCCAAAGATCTCTGTACATCAATATTTTATAGTTCCACCTCCATTTACCATGTGTTTGTTAGGTACCAGGAATTGCCTAGATATCTGTAAGTTTTATGGGCCAAGAGCTGGTAAAAATAAAAAGTAAAAAAACACCCCAAGTTCATTAAAGGAAACTCGGGTAAGAGAGAGGCTGACTAGGGTTGGTAGAGTATTACAGAAAGTCCAAGCAAGATTTCTATTTCTCATTATCTTGGTTGTATACACCAGTTTGCTGGGCTCTTAATACTGTGTCCATTTGTCCATACGGTCTCCTCAAACCCCTCGCATAGATCTGACTCTCCTTATCTCACCTCTTGAGTCAGAAATTGAGCCAACACTTTCTTCACTACTTCTGGTACTGACACCTCACTCCCCTGTTTTAACAGTGCATAATTCTGTGCCATGTATGTTATCCTTCTAGAATATGACCACTTCCAGAACCATATGAAGAAACTTTTCTTCCCTCCCTCTCCTCTAAACCAGAGGCTTGGTCCTATTGATCTGAATCCTAACCTGACCCACACTTCTCAAGGTTATGGAAGCCCCTATGACCTGATAGTTAAAGTATCGCCCAAGACATAAAACACAACAACAAGAATCTGATCAGCTCTTTGTTAACACATGTTAAGTACTAAATATAATGACTGAAATAAGACCCATGTCAATGAGACTCTAGGGCATCATACCCAGTACTTAGAAAAGCAATGCTAGGAGTCAGGTATACAGATCCCTTACTCTAATGCTATTTCCAATATAAAACGATTTAGCGTCAGAAGGGTTAAGAGAGGAATCATTTGTTAATTAGTTATGTAGATCAGGAATCTGCAAACTTTGACTCACCAACTAGTTATCTGTTTTTTGTAAATAAGGTTTAATTGGAACACAGCTACATCCATTTGTTCACATATTGTCTATGACTACTTTTCTGTAATAGTGGAAGAATTAAGTTTGATGGAGACTAATGGCCGACAAAAGTTAAAATATTTACTATCAGATCTTTTACAGAAAATGTTTGCTGCTCCCTGACCCAAATAAAATGAGAAAGAGCAAATGAGAATGAAAATCTGAACTAATCATCCCCCCAAATATATTCTCATCTGAGAGTTAACCTGCTAGCGAAGGGAAAAGTATAATGATCCCATTTTATCAAAACTTTTAAAAATTAAACTTCACATGATTGACCCTACGTTTATGTATGTAGGTAGTTTAAAGATAAAGGAAGAACACAAGCAAGTACACATGAAGTTCAAATAGTCCCCAATTCTATTCATTTCACCATTATGTAACATCAAACAGTCCATAACAAGCAGGGTTTATAAGAATCAAACCATTTAAGAACTGGCACTGAAATGCAAATTCCCACTAACTTCAGCATGGATACTAAAGTTTATTTTTGTCTTTCTCCTCCTCAAATAGGACTGTAAGTTAACCAGGAACTTTTGGCAATTTCATATGACCTTCTACAATTTTATCAGAAGATTCTAATAAGAATCTTCCAGATTCTAAGAAGTTCACTCCTTAGAAGTTCTTCTTAGCCACAGAAAATGTATTTACTAGGTTTTTCCAACTGAATCTGCGGGAGCATCAGAAAAAAAGATTGTGCACTTCAATTTCAAGAACTTAGGCCAGAACAGGACTTTTTTTTTCTGGATGATAATATTGCACATGGCAAACAAACCGAGTGTTCTCTTCCTCTCGTGAGCTCAGATGGAAGATTTGGAAAACAGGATCTTCAGTCCCTGACCTATAAACATAGACTGTGACCCAGAATACTGTAACTCTTCCTGTCACATAGCATGATTATGGAATTATAGATCCTTGCAATAAAAGAAGCCTAAGAAATTACCTAGTCAAATTATTTTATACTGCAGCTGGAGAAATTGCAATTAGGAGAGACAAAATGCCTGGCCTAAGGTCGTACTGCTAGTAAGTGGCATACATGGATCTTGAACCTCTAACTCCTGGGATCTTTTTACTGTATTATGAGGTTAGCAAGCTGATCTGCCCCAGATAAAATTATGAAATAGAGGAACGTTGTCCTCAGACAACCATAAACAATCCCAGCTCCGCTTTTGGAGGCATGTCTTGACAGGAGGACTCACTCACTACTTAATGAAGAATAAGGACCAAAGTCCTTAGCATGATCTGCAGTGAAAGGCCTTTCCTACCTATGTGTTCTCCATTGAAGGCACCCACCCATATTCCTGGACTTCTAGAGTAGTCACATGCTAACATGTCCTCATGAATCCCAAGTAGCCAAGGATAATTCTGGAGAAAAAGTATCTTCAGAAAAACCTGGGCACTAGAACTCATCTAAGTCCAAACAAATAGGTATGTAGAACAAGGAAAGAAGTCCCATCTTGACTACATGAGATATTACATGTGATTATTCCAGACAATGGCACTGTGTCTTTTCAGAGGAAGACAGGGCTGAAAGGGACCCCGTGAAACATCTCATCTAGTTATACCACAGCTTCAGTTTATGGCCCATAAAAGCAGTGAAGGAACAAACTTCTTGAGATACTTTTAATATTGCATAAATCCTAAGAGAAATAATATTTAGTATCATAATATTCATAAGAGCCATATTTATATCATACATTCCATCTAGACTTTATCCAAAATAATATTTACTAATATCACATGACTAGAAGTTCTGATCAGCTATTGATGGCATCAGGAGGCTTTCTGTGATGTGACTCAGGGCACAGAAATGTGTCATATGGTAACAGCTCCCTTTCTTTTAATAAGGTAAATGCCCAGAGAAGTGACATCATCTAACACATTCAAGTATGCATGAAAAAATTTAAGCCCTAGCCTGAGACAGTGTCACAGTCCTGCCCAAGTTTATACAACTTGCCAACATTCGCATATCTAAGCCCACTGTAGTATGCTACTTCATAGTATGAAATCTTCTATAGAAATCCAGTCACACAGTCCTGTTTTTTACATTCTGAAAAGAGATAAGAAATAAGAAGTCAAAGTAGAGGGGATGGAGATAAAGTAAGTAGGTTCTTTTGTATGCCATAGATTTATCTATGCCATAGATTTACCTCTCATATCTAATACAGGCAAAGGGGACAAGTGTTACAAAATATCAGAGGGGAAAGCGAACACTATGAAGGGATGACTGGTGGGGCAAACTGTGGACCTGCACTGGACAGTGAGAAGTGGGCAACTGTGGAACAGAGCGGGAAGGAGAGGGCGTGCCGAGAGTAGGCAGCCCACATCGAAGTGTGATGGTGCAAAAGAGCGAAAGTCATAGTAGACCAATCACTTTTACTAGAGTAAAGAGGAAAATTGTAACAAGGTTTTAACTGCTAGAATTTTTAAAAAATGCTGGGCATGGGTAAATCTGTGTTCCTCCCAAAACATACTTGAAATAAACATCTATTTTTCTCAGTTTGGATTTATAGTTCCTTTACTGTGAAACAATAATAAATTTCCTGCTTTACTGAAGCCATTTACTAAAAACAATTTTATGTGAAGGCATCCTCGTGTGATTTTTATGACATAGTCATAAAAGTACCGTATTGTTTGGACCATAAGACGCACATAGGTTTTAGAGGAAGAAAATAGGAAAAAAAAATTTTGAAGCAAACAATGTGGTAAAATATTTAATAACATAAATAACATAATATTTCACCAATGCAAGCCAGGTAAGCTACATTTGGACTATAAGATGCACCCCCATTTTCCACCCAAATTTGGGGGGAAAGGTGCATCTTATAGTTTGAAAAATATGGTACTCTATTCAGAAACAGATCGTAAGAACTGATCCCTTTGAACTCAAGAACAGCAAGTCTATCTTACCAATATGGATGCAGTGATCTAAGGATTATCGTTTTCATTTCAAAAGCTTCTTAACCTATTGATGGTTCTCATTTCCTCTAGACCCGGTAAGCCCTTCTCTCATTGTCCCTCCCAGAGAACTCATGAAAGCAATGGTGGTACAGTTCCTAAGTTATGGAAATCCATAAATAACACAAAAATTCTATTCACCCCAACCCCCCCCCCCCCGCACATGCCTGGGTTGCGGGCTGGGTCCCTGGTGAGGGCCATGTGGGAGGCAACCATACATTGCTGTTTCTCTCTCTCTCTCTGTCTCCCTCCCTTCCCCTCTCTAAAATAAATGAATAAAATCTTAAAAAAAAATTCTATTCACATTTCATGATATTTTTATGCCCATTCCTGGATAGGATTTGGCACCATTTTCTAGAAGGTAAAAAATCTGCACCAAGTTGGATAATTAATTTTATAAATTGCTTTATGTTAAAGAAGGCTTTATTCTTTAACAAGCAGTCAAAATCTTCTAACACATCAAAGTGATACAGTTAAGTAGTTTTATAATAAGCATTTATGTAGAGTACCACTAGAATTTTACTTAGGTAAAAAATAAATACAAAGAAAATTCTCTCATCCTATTATTCCTTGGTAATCAGTATGCTGATTGTTTATAAATATCAATGCATTCCAAAATGTGTTTTTTAAATTTTTTTTGTAATTTTTTCTATTACCATCTAGTCCTCTTAAACTCCCTCCCCCTGCAATCACCACACTGTTGCCCATGTCCATGATATTTTTTCCTTTTTGCTCAGTCCCTCCACCCCTCATCTCTACCCCTTTAGCTGTTGTTTTGCTCTCTAGGAGTCTGTCTCTATTTTTGTTGGTCAGTTCAGTTTGTTCATTAGATTCCACATATGAGTGAAATCATACAGTGTTTGTCTTTCTCTGACTGGCTTATTTCACTTTACATAATGTTCTCCAGGTCTATCCACACTGTCGCAAAGCTTAAGATTTTCTTCTTCTTCTTCTTCTTTTTTTTTTTACAGCTGAGTAGTATTCCACTGTGTAAATGTCCCGTAGTTGTTTTATCTACTCATCTACTGATGGACACTTGGGCTACTTCCATATTGTGGTGATTGTAAGTAATGCTGCAATGAACATAAAGGTGCTTAGGTTCATTCAAATTAGTGTTTTGGGTTCCTTCAGTTATATTCCCAGAAGTGGGATAACTGAGTCAAAAGGCAGACCCATTTTTAATTTTTTGAAGTATCTCCCTAGTGCTTTCCACAGTGGCTGCGCCAGTCAGCATTCCCACCAACAGTGCAAAAGGGTTCCCCTTTCTCCACATCCTTGCTAACACTTGTTGTTTGTTGATTTATTAATGGTAGCCATTCTGATAGGTGTGATTTGATATCTCATTGTGGTCTTAAATTCTGGGGTCTCTATTCTGTTCCATTGATCTATGTGACTTTTTTTTATGCCAGTACCATGCTGTTTTGATTACTATCACCTTGTAGTACAGTTTCATATTTGGTAGTGTGGTTCTTCCATCTTCGTTCTTCTTTCTCAGGATTGCTGTTGGCATGAGGGGCTTTTTGTGGTTCCACATAAATTTTTGAAATATTTGTTCTAGTTCTGTGAAATATGTCATTGGATTCTTGATAGGAATTGTGTTGAATCTATAGATTGCTTTGGGTAGTATGGACATTTTAATGATGTTAATTCTTCCTATCTGTGAACACGTTATATGCTTCCACTTATTTGTATCTTCTTCAATTTCTTTCTTCAGTGTCTTACAATTTTTCGAGTACAGGTCTTTTATATCCTTGGTTAGTTTTATTCCTAGATATTTGATTCTTTTTGAAGCAATTGTGAATGGGACTGTTTTCTTAATTTCTTTTTCTGTTAGTTTGTTATTGATACATAAAAACGCAACTGATTTCTGGATATCAATTTTGTATCTTGCTAACTTTGCTGACTTCATTTATCAGTTCTAGTAATTTCTTGGTGGAATCTTTGGGGCTTTCTATGTACAATGTCATGTCATATGAAGATAAAGACAGTTTCACTTCTTCCTTTCCAACTTGGATGCCTTTTATTTCTTCTTCTCATCTAATGATTATGGCTAGGACTTCCAGTACTATGTTGAATAAGAGAGGTGAAAGTGGACAATCCTGTCCAATTCCCAGTCTTAAGGGGAATGCTTGTAGCTTTGTTCATTGAGTATGATTCTGGCAGTGGGTTTATCATATATGGCTTTTATTAATTTTAGGTACGTTCCCTCTATTCCCAATTTGTTGAGAGTTTTTAATCATAAACGGGTGCTGGATTTCATCAAAAAGCTTTTTCTGCATCTATTGACATGATCATGTGGTTTTTATCTTACATTTTCTTTATGTGGTGAATCACATTTATTGCTTTGTGAATGTAGTACCAACCTTGCATTCCCAGGTTTAGGATTCCCTAAATCCCACTTGATCATGGTGTATGAACTTTTTGATGCATTGCTGATTTAAACTTGATAATAATTTGTTAAGGATTTTAGCATCTATGTTCATCAGGGATATTGGCCTATAATTTTCTCTTTTTTTGTAGTGTGCTTATTGGTTTTGGAATTAGGATAATGCTGGCCTTGGAAAATGAGTTTGGGAGCCTTCCCCTTTAATTTTATGAAATGGTTTGAGAAGAAGAGGTGTTAGTTCTTCTTAGAATGTTTGGTAAAATTCACCCATGAAGCCATCTAATCCGGGGCTTTTGTTTGTTGGGAGTTTTTTTTAATATTACTGCTTCAATTTCACTAGGTTTAATCTGTTTATTCAGATTATCTGATTTTTCCTGATTTCATTTTGGAAAACTGTATGTTTCTAGGAATTTATCTATCTTGTCCAGTTGTCTAGTTTATTGGCATGTAGTTGTTCATAATGTTTTCTTACAATCCTTTGCATTTCTTTGGTGTCAGTTGTTATTTCTCCTCTTTCATCTCTGATTTTATCTATTTGAGTCCTCTTTTTTTTTCTTGATGAGTATGGTTAAAGGTTTTTTGATTTTGTTTGTCTTTTCAAAGAACCAACTCTTAGATTCATTCATATTTTGTACCATTTTTTAGACAATTTCATTGATTTCTTCTCTGATCTTTATTTTTTCCTTCCTTCTACTCACTTTGGGCTTTGTTTCTCTTTTTCAAGGTCCATTAAGTGTAAAGTTAGATGGTTTATTTGATTTTTTTCTTATTTTTTGAGATAGGCGTGTAATGCTACAAATTTCCCTCTTAGGATTGCTTTCCCAGTGTCCCACAGATTTTGGATAGCTGTGTTCTCATTTTCATTTGTTTCTAGGTATCCTTTGATTTCTTCCTTGATCTCATTGTTGACCCATTCACTGTTTAATATCATATTATTTAGCTTCCATATCTTTGTGTATTTTTAAGTGTTCTTCTTTTGACTGGTTTCTAGTTTCCTAGTATCATGGTCAGAGAAAATGCTTGATAAGATTTCAATCTTCCTAAATTTTTTGAGACTTGTTTTGTGTCCTAACATGTGGTGAAACCTAGAAGATGTTTCATGTGCATTTGAAAATTATGCTGCTTTGGGGTGAAATGCTCTGAAGATATCAAATAAATCCATTTGTTCTTGCCCTGTCTGGTGTGACTCAGTGGGTTGAATGCCAGTCTCTGAATCAAAGGGTCACTGGTTTGATTCCCAGTCAGGGCACATGTCTGGGTTGTGGGCCAGGTCCCCAGCTAGGGATGTGTGAAAGGCAACCACACATTGACGTTTCTCTCCTCTCTCTTTCCCAAATAAATAAAATCTTTAAAAATTCTGTTTGATTTATTGTATCATTTATGGCCCCAAAATGTGTGTGTGTGTGTGTGTGTGTGTGTGTGTGTTTAAAGACATGCCTTCTACATGGCAGGCACTGTTGTAGGATCTAGAAAACAAAGACAGCTCTGTATCACAAATATATTAATATCTCTTGGGTATAGAGTTCCCATTCTTTCCTCCCTGGAGGTTTTCACATATAGATGATCCAAAAAGCTACTTAAAGCAATAAACAAGGACAAGAAAACACAGAAATGGTGGGTGAGGGGAGGCACTAAACCATCCTAAAAACTGAGCCCCGTTTCAAAGCAAATTACTGTATTCCATCTTTATCTACAGTGACTGTTGATACCAGATTTCCATAGTTTCTGGATCCACTATTAGGGTCAGCGGTTTCAATAGCATGCTAAAAGCATCTGATGTTTGGTTTGCGTCCTAGCATCCTATCCAAACATTGTTCTTCTGAAACTGCCATCTCCTTTGAGGGGCCTTCCTTCCCCTCACGCTCCCCATTCTCTTTCATTCCTACTCAGAAATAATCATATCACTTGCTCAAAAACACTTTTCTGCAGCTCCACTTTACTACGCAGAATAACGTATTTTAGTTATTTGTGTCACTCCCCATCAGTGGCTTATGCGAAGGCCAGAGTTTTCCATTTTCTTCCATGTCCCTAGATGTCTGATAACTCTTTGCTGAGTAGATGAGTGCAATAATGAATCAAAGGATGGCATTTTTGCTAGATCTTAAACTTGTAAACAGTACACCCATGAAGTTGTGCTTTCTGTCTTTATGAAACAGTTAAACCTCTAAATAATTTTCCACTAACAGTCTAGTTTGATAATCACTTCAGACAGCTCTTCCTTTTCCCGCAGTAATTTACATAAAAAGGGACGTTCACTAGCATTTTGAATGAGCATTTCTCTCTGTACCGCAGGGAAACCCCAGTGACTCTTGCACAACAGCAGCACCTGAAGTGGTGCCCTCTGAGAAAGAAAGCAGCACATGAGCACAGTGAAAAGGTCCACTCAGCTCAGGTTATGTAAGAATCAAGAGACAACAAAGCGTGCCAAATCAAAAGGAGATCTCAGAGAATATATATTTGACTAGTATCGATTTTTAATCTTCTTGTCACATTCTGGTTCCACTTGCACTCTAGAGAGAGTTGTGATTTTGTGTTATTTCCACTTGTGACACTTGCTCACACTACTGAAATTTGCTTGTTAGTATCACTGGAATTTACATGACGGCAGTCTACCTTGATCCCTTAAAAACTAGTGTAATGTAATGGTTGGTTTTCAGTGTAAGGAAAATTTGCTTTGTGTGTATGTGTGACAAAGAGCAAGAAAGAGAGATTGGGTTGGGTCCCTCAGGAAGCCAACTAAAGCACAGAATAGTGTGCAGGCAGATTATTAAGGCAACATCTGTTGGAAAAGGGCAGACAACAGGATTGGACAGAGGGAAAAGCAGGGTTGCACTACAGTCAAAGGCCTCTGCTAATTTCTGCGGAGTTCTGAATTGTGGGGGAATATCCTTCAATATCCACGTTAAGAAGGGAGGACGGGGCCTTCCCACCCACTCTCTCCCCACCATTGAGCATTCTTTGGGTGCAGGTTTCCTGGGGAGGGATGTTACCTTAGACAGGTCCTGCTTTCAGCTCAGGTAATCCCTATGGGGAGCTCGCAGCTCCAGGCTGTGAGCCAGCAACAACTTGTGGAAGCTGGAAGTCTTTTAGTACTGAATCTAGTATCATAGCATAGTGTCCATAAATATTCAATAATGTGAAAAATATATGTATCATTTAAAATGTTTTCTCTCAAAATCCTGTGTTTGGGAGATGTAAGAAAAATCACTGAGAACCAGCAAATTAATAACTTGAATCTTGCATTTTTTCTCATCTGTAAAACAGATTTGATAGTGCTGTTACTCTGTATAGAGGTAGTTAAAGTTATTTTGTATCCTTTTTTCTTGTTTAATTTGGTTTTGGTTTTCATCAGCTATGACTGGTTCTTTGAAGAAAACAATGTGTTTTACTGCTTATTTACAAATTAAAGACTCACATTTTATAGATGAAGAAGTGGTGCAAATTTATTAGGTACATAGGGTCATTTCTTCTGAAAAAACTTTTCTGTCTCAGTTGTCAAAGAATTAAAACTAAGAATAATTATTTACTCTTTTCCCAACATAATACTTAGAAGGAAATTCTCTCCTTTAAAATAGCGCGACTAATTTCTACCCAAAGTTGGAACAGTCCTGACAAGGAAGGAGAGTGTGTGATTTCTGCAGTTAGCATAGAGCTTTGCTGATAACTTGTCCTTGCAAATTCCCTTGAGATGTGATACTTATCACCCAAAGGCAGGACCACAACTCCTTGTTGAAATATAAATAGAAAGCTTCACAACTCACTTTCATGCAAAAAAAAAAAAAAGCATATGGTAAGTGAGAATGAAAATTCAAAGAGCTTGAAATCTTAACAAAAGCAGCACTTATGAGGTCTGTTTATGTGTGGGCTTGTCATGGACTGAATGTACTCCTCCCCCAAATTCATATATTGAAACCTTAACTCCCAGTGTGATAGTATTAGGCGGTGAGGTGTTGGAGAGGTGATTAGATTTAGATGAAGTCCTGAGGGTGAGGCCGCTATGATGACATAGGTATCATTACAAGAACAGGAAGAGCCCAGAGCCTCCCATTTGATCTGGAGAGGCAGCCATGTGCAAGCCAGGGAGAGGGCTCTTCCCCAGAACCTGGTTCTCCTGGCACCTCCATCTCAGATTTTCCAACCTCCAGAACTGTGAGAAATGAGCGTTTACTGTTTAAGTCACCTAGTCCATGGTATTTTGTTACAGCAGCCTAAGCAGACTGAAATAGGGCTCATTGGGATGTTCGAAAAATATATGGATTCTCTGAGCATTTAAAGAATGTTTCTACTATAGTGAAATTGAATTTAATGTGATAGTCTAGATTTCACTCAAATGTAAACATTGTGATAAGATCAGTAAATGTTTTATTTTGTTGAATTGATAGGCCTTTAAATATCCTTCTCCCCAGAGGTAACTGTTTAGGCACCAGTCAGGCAATGGGACTGCGCAGGGTTAGGCCGGTTCCGAGAGGAGCCGTCCATTCAAGGCTGCTGTGCACAAATGAGCTTGTGCTCTACTGGTAGGAGGCCATATGGATTCTAATTATCACTTGAATACAATTAAGGGAAAATTCCCTTTTTATGTCTTAGGAAATATACAAGCATTATAGGATTGGCCTCCTTATAGAAGGATTTTTTTTGGGGGGGGGATTGTGGATCCAGGAAACACATGTAAAGCAGAACTGATAGGGGACTCAAGAGTTGGAAAATTTTAGTTCGAGGTAAATAGTTATAAGCCTAGTAAGTAATGCATATGTTAAAGCTTTTGTTTCAGATCCTACAGATGAGGCCCATCCTGGCTCCTGGGAAAACAGCCGACCTCCTGGGGCGCTGCTACAGATTACCACCCGGGGACAGGTAGAGGCATCCGGGCCATTGTGTTCCAGGGAGAGACAGACTACCACCTGCCCCTGGGAATGGCTAACTGCCCAGGACAGGAATGTGGCAGTCTCTTTTACCTTATTCTCCCTGAATTTCAAAACCCCTCACTGCTGCACCTTGTTTATTCCCTGTTACAAAAAACTTGGCCTGGAAAGAAAATGTAAGATGGTTTGTTAGGGTATGAATATGCCATCTTCTCAGATCACTGGCCATCTGAGTAAAGCACCCATAAAGAGTCAATCTCTGTCTCTGCTTATTGGGTTTGGTAGTGACAGGCAGCATGGGCTCTGGTGTCTTTTCCGGTTTCAGATCTAGCTGCTCCTTAAAAATACTTTCAAATCATCTTTCTGTTTTCAGCTTTATCATCATTATCACTTTCAGAAGTATGTATTCCTTAGCTTTTGGAAGGTTCTACAGTGGAAGTCATATTGCTTCTTAGTTTTTCTGTTGTTGGTTAGAATCTCAGATCCATTAAGTCAGATCACGCTCATCAATTTTATTGTTATTATCCTTGACCTGTGATTTTTGTCTTAAAAAATTCTTAACTGTCATTTTAGTGATATTTGGGAAATGTATGCATTTAATCTTTCAATGTTTTGCTATAGAATCCACCCTGCATCAAAAACTTCTGACATTTTTATTTGCAGGACATACTGTGTATAAATAGAAATATTCATCATTAGAGCTTTCTGGTTGCACTAATCCAGGAAAGAAGAATAAGAAGGAGATTATATATCTTGAAGTTTGATATATTCTTAAGAAAGTAAGTGATGGGAAACTCAGAATGGAAGGAGTTATAACAAGTTCGCAATTACAAGATGATATAAATGACTGAATAAAGATTGAAAAATAGACATTATCTCAAGGATCATGATAGCTTATGACTTGAATGACAGTCATAACTTTTTAACAGCTGTCCTAATGGGGATAAAATACATATAATGCAGGTATTTAAAGCTATCCTTTCATTACACTCAGTAGGGATGAGAGATAATATGCATTAGTACATATCATTCTAAACTCAAAAGAATAGATGAACTTCAAGAGGGCTTAAAGGAAAATAGTAAATATGATGAAAGGGCTGGGATAAGGAGAACTTAAGTAGTGAGCAGAAGAACATCCAGTTTATTCAGAAGAGACGAATTAGATGGTTTTCTAATGGCCCTAAAGCATATAAAGCAATACTTACTCGTTTTCACATTTATAAGTGCTTTTTCTAAGAAAATTTAATGGGATAATTTGTGGATAAAAGCACTTTATTGATAGGAGGCCATTCAATGTTAGTTTTGTTCTTTCTTAAAGGATCAAAGCATAATAAAATGGTCTTTAATTTGAACAAAAAGAAATGAAGTTTTATATAAGAATTTCTAAAAGTGAGGTTTATTGCTTTAAAAATGAAATTTATGTAAAAAAGCAATAGATGGAATGAGATTAATGGTTGTGTGGAAGTCAGTTTTCTTTGTAAAATGATCCTAGTAATGATGCATTTCCTTATTCATTTTTCTATATTTTCCTATTTTTCCATAATTTTTATAAATGACCAGGCAACATTTTTATAATGGATAACAACTTACATTATTTGGATTTTCATTACAACATGATACTGTGGATATATTCCTTCACTGCATGATTATAGGAGATCAAACTGAAGCTAACTAAACAAGGCTTGGGTTCAAGTTCTGACGTTGTCATTTACTAGCTTTGTGACTCTCACCATGTTGCTTAACTTATAAAAATATCAGTGATGATATTGATGATACCACATGGTTGTTAGAGGATTAAATTAATATTTTTTGTTTAGAATTTTTTTGTGTGTCTACAGGCACACCTTGGAGATACTGCAGCTTTCATTACAGACCAGTGCAATAAAGCAAATGCAGCAATAAAGCAAGTCACTTGAATATTCTGGTTTTCCCAGTGCATACAAATGTTAGATTTACATGTAGTCTAAGTATGCAATAGCATTATATCTAAAAAATGGAAATGCTTTTATTAAAAAAATACTTTGCTGCTAACAATGCTAACAATCACTTGAACCTTCAGCGTTTCCGAATCTTTTTGCTGGCAAAGGGTCTTGCTTCAGTGTTGGTAGCTGCTGACCCTTCAGGGTGGGAGAGGCTGAGGGCTGGGGTTGGCAGTGGCGACTTCTTAAAATAAGACAACAGTGAAGATCGCTTCATCGATGGATTTTTTTCTTTTCCATAGCATGTGATGCTGTCGGACAGTGTTTTACCCACAGTAGAAGTTCTTTCAGAATTGGAGCCGATTCTCCCCAACTCTGCCGCTGCTTTATCAAGTCAGTTCGCTCTTCTAAACCCTTTGTTATCATTGCAGCAACCCTCACAGCATCTTCGCCAGAAGTAGATTTTATTTCAAGAAACCACTTAAAAACTAGCAGTTCTCTAAATAGCTGGGACCTAAGCTCTTGGCACCCAAAGTCTGTTTTCCTCACACTGGCAAAGTCATTCCATATTAACCCATATAAAAACAAAAGCAAAATGGAAGAACATTCTTTCTCTCCATCCACTGAAGCACAAACCCATGGCGTCCTGCCTGTCCCAAGCATGCCTCTCTGTAAGACCTTGCAGACCTTTCTACCCATGGTTTTCCAGCCTGCCCTAAGTGATGCTACCATCACTAATGAGAATAGCATGTCAGCAATAATCCCTGAATGGGGAACATTCCCCAACACCAATGTCTAGGTGAATTCTGATGCATATACAGAATTTCACTAAGAATGCATGTCCAACCAGGGAGTCAAGTTATATGCTTTTTTAAACTCTTAGCCCAAACTTACTAAACTTCTTAATATGTATTTGTCTGGTGCTTCAAGTAATTGGTTATTCAGTTGTAAAAAGCTTTTAAATGTTAAATCCATTAAAAAAAAAAGGGTTGAAACATGTCTCCATTCTCAAAGTAATAAAACTAGAAAAAATTCTAATGAAAATTGGACTACTAAAGAATTAGTTCAATAAAGTTTTGTCCAATAATCATTAGCTACTGATGAATAGAAGACATATAGTCCCTAGGTATATTTTGCTTAACTGCAGAAAACTGAAAATTTTCATTTAAAATGGAATGACTTGGTGAAGTATTCCATGTGTATCACGTCCCAGGTCCTCACCGTGGGGTATCACAGCATTTCACTCATCACATTGTCGCATGGTCCCTAAAGGGCACTATGTTTGTGAAGCCTAGCTTCTACTATTTACCATAAGAAGATTCTAGGAGACAACGATATTGGTGAATATGGTTTTTTTTTAAGATTTTATTTATATTTAGAGAGAGGAGAAGGGAGGGAGAAAGAGCAATGTATGGTTGCCTCTCACATGGCCCTCACTGGGGACCTTGCCCGCAACCCAGGCATGTGCCCTGACTGGGAATCGAACCAGAACCGTTTGGTTCCCAGCCCACGCTCAATCCACTGAGCTACACCAGTCAGGGCTGGTGATATGTTTAAAAAAATCCCTTTAGGTTTCAAAATATAGGTAATACAATAAAATACAGATGTAATTAAATTTCTTCAGCCACTTTAAGTATCTATCTAGGCTTTTCATTTCCAATTTCATCACATATTTGACAAGAGTTGGTAGAGATCTCCCTGAAGCAGAAACCTATGCCCTCAGAAGAAGTACTCATTTTTATAATAGTTCTTCTCCAGGCCACTGCTCTTTATTAGAATTTTTGCTGTGTTCTTTCATTATGCAAACAAAAAAAAATCAGGCAGAATATTTCATCAAGTGAAAGGAACATTATTACTATGTTCCACACTGAAAATTGAAATATTCAAAGTACATAAAATCATCTTAGACTTAATTAATATCTGATCAGTGGCTTAATATCTGTCCTTGTGGAGAATATATTTTTTAAAATAATAACTTCAATTGTCTCAAAAAATGTGACCAAACTGAGATTCTCAGAAACCGAAAGGCAAACCCAAGAGTCAACAGGACAAAAAACAAAACAAAACAAAACAAATAAAAAAAACCAAAACCCCAAAACAACAACGACAACAGAGACTCTATTTGAAGTGAAAGAGCCATTCAATCCCAGCAGTAAGAACACATTTTGAGAGGGAACAGACTTTGGTAAATACAAGTCAAATTGTCTTTGACTTAAATCAAGCAGAAAACCAAACAACATATTCATCAAAATGTGCACCTGAGACATTCAGCTTTGATAATTATGAAAAAGCAAGAATGTTACAGTTTTCCATCTCTGAATAGTTAAAATTCCTAAATTGGACAACATTTATGTATTCTTTTATTTAGTCATCCATCCATCAAATATTTTAAAATCCTCACCAGAGGATATTTTTATTGATTTTAGAGAGAGAGGAGGAGTGGGGGGAGAGAGAGAGAAAGAAAGGGAGAGAGAAGTAGATGTGAGAGAGAAACATGATAGGTTGCCTCCCGTACACACCCTGAGTGAGATTAAACCCGCAACCTAGGCATGTGCCCTGACTGGGGATCGAACCTACAAACTTTTTGGTGTATAGGATGACAATCTAACCAACTGAGCCACCTGGCCAGAGCCGTCAATAAAATATTTATTGAGTAGCTACTAACTGTTAGATGGTCACTCTATATCTGTTGGGTTTATGATCCTGAACAAGACAGGCAAACCCTGTTTCCCGGTGAAGTTTACACTATAATGGCGTGCATTGTATTTAGTGATAAGAAGAGGCAGGTGCAATTAAAAAAAAAACAATCTTTGTACTTACTAGCAATCGACAGCTGCCTGCCAAAAGCTAGACTGCAAGAAGGACACCATTGCCTTCGAATGCTGATTTGTATGACCACTGAAGACAACATGAAAAGCCTCACACAGCTACCCCTAAATTCTTAAGACAAATCTGAAGTGCCCACTTTTTAGAAATTAGAATTGGATTTCCCCAATTCTGGGATAAACGACAATGTTGTTGTCACATAATGAATAACCCAGTGTCAACCATCATTTCAAACCAAATCTGGGACACCCAACAAGAAATAAACAAAGCAACTGCACTGGGCCCTGTGTCTGGAAATCAAGGCACATTATTATACTAAACTGTTAAATGAAAAGTGAAATTAGCATGATAAATGAACTGCTGTGACAAAATATTGGAAAATTGACACATGCAACTGAGTACATACTTTTTTAGCCTTTTCTATAAAATGCTTTTCTTCATTTTGAATAAAACCCCTAACAATGTAGATATTAATAACTGAAGTATTTTTTAAATACAAGTACACAATTTATCTCTCTTATATGAAGACAATCACATGAGTCTTACAGAATTATGTTAAGTGCTTAGGTTCTTGTAGGTAAGTGCAATTCATAACTAATTATTTAACACAGCTGTTATTATTATTATATTTTAGAGAATTAATTCCTATTATTTCTTAGAGAATTAACTTAATTAATACAAACCTTATTCCTACAACTTAGGCGGACCTCAGTGACAACATTGGTATGAAATGCAATACCGGGTCAAGCGAGGCTGCATGCTCCCTCAGAGTTTCCTAGTTCTATGATACATCACTACTCTAGTTACACAGTGACATTGTAATGATCTCCAAACACTTATCTTGAAGGTCTAAAAATATCATATACTAGGTATGCCTTTTCTGCAAGACATGCCATCAATTGGTGAATTAAGGTATTTTCCTCTATTAAGTGCAGGTAAAAAGGAGAGAGAGAGAGGGAAATATATGCCTCATAATTTTTACGATCATTTTATAACCATACTGGCTTGTTCCTTTACCTCTATAAAAATACTACCTACTTCTGTGGGACATTTATAATAAGGTAGCAGAAGAAAAAAATGTGCTCTGGCACACCCGAGAGGGCACGGCAGCCCTTCAGCCCTCTTATCCATGGCTTGCCCTACGCAGCACCTCCTCCATTTGCTGTATCTGAGCTGTATCCTTTGTAACAATGTAAATAAAGTATTTCTCTAGGTTTTGTGAGCCATTATAGCTAATTATCAAAGTAGGAACCCCTGACTTTGTAGTCAAGTTGGACAGAAGTTTGTGGGTACCCTGGGCACCCAACGCTGTGATTGGCATCCCGAAGTAAGTCGGTCTCGTGGTGAGGATTTCTTAAACCTGTGGAATCTGACATTAGCTCCATGTAGTTAGTGTGAGTACTGAATTAAATTACGGGCATTCAGTAAGTGTCCAGAGAGTTGTAGAGTGAGTATGGGAAAAAAACACACATATTTGATGTCAAAAGTGCTGTGAATGAATACAGTTCATACTGACCCTGTGTATTCTAAAATACCAAATAAAAGAGTGAAACAAAAACTGTGCACAGTGATTTCCACACTTTTCTCTCATCAGACAGCTATTACCTTGCTCTCATATCCAAGTAACTTTAATTGCACGAATGCTCTTCCCTTATGTAAAATAAGTCACAGTATTTAGTCATGCAAACACATGGGGACAAGTTGCATATTTGCAAACATTTCAAATAATAGAAGTGGAGACAATAAACCATGAGTGTTCTCCATGTGTGTTGTCATTCCAAGACACAATATACTTAAAACGCTCACACACATTTTTTTGAAAGAGATGAAGTAAAATAATCCATTCTTAAAAAGTCGTGATTGTTGGAAGGTCAGAGAGCTGGTTCTAATGAAGACCTTACAACATAGGAAAGTCCCACAGTGACAACTGCCTTTCTCTGGTCACCAAATTCTCTCATCTCACTTCTGTTTAGACAAAATAACAGCAGCATTTTTCAGTGTTAATTTTTGTCAGTTGACTTAGAAGGCAGGTTGTTTCTAAATAAACTGCAATCAGAAAATATAAGGTAAGCAACATAAAGTCTTAGAAAGAGTACTTTAAAGATCATTGAAAAGCTTGCTTGTGTCTTACAGTAAGTTATTATATAGCCATATACTATAAAACACAGATAGACAATTCTTTGCAACTTTCCACTCTTACAACCACTGCCTTTGAGTTTTCATTTTGTATGTAAAATGAAATTTTGCATGCCTAAGTTTTGGGCTCCCGCAATTTAAATAAAACTGAGAGATGTGTTTTTAATCACATCATTTTAACTTCACTTATCTCTCAGTTCAATTTCCCCTAATAAAATAAGTTGGTATAAATCTTTTTATTTTGATAAATTGTTTTCCTAACATCAACCTATTTGCATAGAGATATGAATTTCCGGTTCCTGTCAATTGAGTTGTTGGTACAAGAAAGAGAATGTAAATTCATGTGAATCTCTGAGACTTTGGAATAGGTACCAAATACTGACTGCCTGGAGTTATGAATATTTATCAGTGGCTGTTATTAAATAGAAAACACTTTTTTTCAGAGCATTTGAGTAAACAACTTCAAAATGTTACTCCATCTGTCAATGTTTTCTGAAAACAGTACAAACCTTCTTTTTTATCTTCTGGAGTAATCTTCACTTTTGTATCTGTTATATCTTTGAAGGATGCCAGGAAAAGTACCACATCTCCTTTCTCATTCTTTATGGGAACAATGTCCAACAGGCACCAAAATGGAGACCCTGCAATAGCAATAAAAATACACATCAACCACTTCCCTGTGTTTTTTTATCCTATAAAAATCTCAAAAATTAGTGGTACATTTAATAAAGTCCTTACTGTTTTCCTCTATCCCACAATTTCCCCCCCCAAAATCTTAAAAATGTCAGTTTTCAGATTCTGTAAATGTTTAACCTACATGCACTTCTCTTCATTCACAAATGAAAAGCTGTCTGAAAATAAGGCAATATTTTAAACAAAAACTCTGGCCCATGCTGAGACATTTTTGCTTCTGTCATTCAAATTGTATTTCCTCTTTGAACTGGTTGTTGACGGTGAAGAATTTCACTTCAGGAAGCTTTGCCTCCCCTTCCCGCCCCACATACTAGTTCACAAATGAAGACCTTTGTTTGGTATGAGTTCAACAGGGGTTTATTTAGTCAATTTAAAAATCAGCAATTGCTCACCAGAAAGGCTAAAATTAAAAAGATGGAAAATACCAAGTTTGAGGTCAAATGTGTACTCACGTAAACTCCCCTACATTGTTGATTGGTAGCAAATTAATGCAGATACTTTAAAAACTGCTTGGCAGTGTTAAGACATATTCTCATAATATAATATTATACAGCAATGTGAATGAGCCAAGTACAATAACTGACAATGAATTGGATGAATATCAATAACAATATGTTGGGCAAAAGTAGCCAGACACAAATGAGTGGAATGCAATGTAAATACATTCGCATTAAGCACGAAGACAGACAAGACTAATCAATGTGTCAGAAGTCAGGTAAGTGGTTAGCTTTGGGGTATTGTGGTTAGAAGCGGGCACAGGTCAGCGGTTCTGGGATGCTGGTCAACTTCCTTTTTTCCTATGATCTTCATGTTGTTTACATGGTAGTGTTCAGTTTTTGAAAATTGACCAGCTCTCAACTTTGGCTGTGTGTATTTTTCATTATGTGTGTTTTATTTCAAGAACACATTTTAAAAGCAATAAAGTTCAATTCTATTTTTCTTTTTTAGCAAAAGAACCATGAGAAATATCATTACCAGACTCAAGTTTAAGCCTAAGACTTATGTTTTAAAATGCTTTTATATACAGGGGTGGGCAAAAATAGGTTTATGGTTGTTTGTATGGAAAAAAAGACATGCAGTTTATGATTATCACAATAGCTTTATTAACTCAAAAAGAATAAGCTCTGTGTTTCATGTACTCACACCTGTAAACATACTTTTGCACACCCCTGTATTTTAAAATAAACACTTTAAAAATACACACAAATTTGCACTAGATTTTATACTAAAAAAAGCATTCCTGGGAAGAAATATTGGAAAATTATGAAAAAGTTGTTGATTAAAAGTAAAGTATTAATCCATTCATATATAATTTTCCTTTATTTTTCTTTTGATGGGAAAAACTTTAATACTGTAAATTTCCATCTTACTTGGGAGTTGACCCTAAAGTTAGGTGTAAGACAGAAATAACAGAGTCAGAAATAGCCTTGGTGTTTCACTGTATCAGGTCTCCCAATTTCCAACACAGCTGATATGTCCATCCAGCCTCGGGATCTGTCATTATTTTTCTTTAGTTGCACACCAGATGAACCACTTGATTTATATTTAGGAGCCATCTGACATAAAAATCATATTTCATTAGAGCTGCTGGTATTGTATTCTTCAAAGTGGGGTTGAATTCACGTGTAATAAATGTGTATATGATGTGTTTATAAAGCATGGAGCACTGGCTGGTCCTCTAGATCCTCCTAAAAGTTTTAAAGCCATGATTTCCTCTTTGCTTTTTTGTCTCATACTTACAATTTTCTTTCATTCATCTTCCTTAATATCTATGCCCCAGCAATTCCATTTTAGTACTTTATCACCAGACTCCATGAGACCTCAGATCCAACCTCAGCTCCAATGTTAACTAGCCATGTGTCCATGGAGAAGTCAATTAACTTCTCTGGAACCTGATTCTCTGAATCGTAATATTCTTATATCCTTTAATCCACTTTGGATATAATATTCTAAGACATTTGAGGAAATAATTCTATTCTATTAGCTATGATTAATGGAGAAACCTCATAAGTGAACCATATTTTTGGCAAAACACTGTTATCTCCATCATCCTACAATGACCCTTACTTCAAATTTTTTCTATGGTTACTACTTCAAGTTGAAAGCCCGCTTCACTAATTCTGTAGCTATGGTAGGAGCAAAAAGAACCACTGGGCCAAGCTATCAGTCAGACCCTAGAGTCAGTAATAGTAGGGGCATGGAAAATGGTATGAATCTGATATTTTGGTTCACATTTTAAAAGCATCTCTCTGTCAATTACCTTGTAAGAGCATCATCCAAGTCAGAATAGAGGTTATTAATTTTCCTGAAAAGCCATTTTATCTATACACTCAAACCAGGACCATTATTGTCTTCACAGAGCCTTTGCACAGGTGTACCAATGTATTTTAGAGAGAAGCAAAAGCCTAAAATGAGGTGAAAGCCAGGAAATAGCTGCCAACACTACAGCATTCTCTAACCAGCCCTTGTTGCACACTGGTCATTTCACATCATGTTCTGGGAGAGCTGAAAGATCACTTTGAGATCTGTCTTTTAAGATACAGTGAGATGGGTTCTTTGGCATTTTCTAAATTCGGTAAAACTTAATTAATATGGGTGCCTCTAAACTCAAGTTTTATGATTTGGCATGAACCAGGCTGATGTCTACCTTCTCATTGCAAGTATGGCAAAAGAAAAAGTGTGTTAGGGAAATAGTGTACAGAATATATAGATCTATTTCCTCCCTCCCTCCCTCCCTCCCCTTCCTTTCTTCCCTTCTTCTTTCAATGCTCCTTCAAATATATCCACACCAACTCCCTTACAAATATGGCTTCAATACCTCTAAAGTTAGAAAGCTAGGCATGTGACACTTGCTTCCTTTTCCAGAAAGAGGATCGATGCCAAATGCTACCACTCAGGTTCAAAACGATACCTTTCACAAAGTTCGCTTACTTATCCTTCCCTGCTCCCCTAAATCTCTCCACCAGGCCCTCTGCTCTCGACAAAATCTCCAACCTTCCATGATGGTAATAATTCAAGGCTATTCCCCAGGGTCAGTGTCTTCCTTTTAGTTAGCAGCAGTTCCGGCCTGGCGCAGTAAGATTCTACCAGAGTTAGGTAGGAGGGGGCAAATCCCCCACCCTCAAATTCTGAGATGTGTAGGATTCTTAAAAGCAGGGTTAGAGGGCAGAAATCTTGTGTCGATTTTAACTCTTTTTGTATATAGCAGCCAGTAATTACCATGTGGGTTGGTGAGAGCTAAAACAGACGAGGCTCTCCCAGGATTTAAGTTAATAACACCTTCAATTTCCCTGGATAAATACAATTCATGGGGAGAAAACAGGGTTTCTACCCTATATGGTAAAATGTATTTTCAGGATTGCATAAATAATTACACAGAGTTTAAATCTGGTGGAATGTTCCAGGTCTCCATTTTGGTACTTTCTTTTTCTTCACTGAGAAACAAGGCCACAGGAAAGTTTGACTTGCTAATATTTACAAGTGAAAAAAGATTGATATGTATTCCATATTTGGCCCTCCCAAAGATTATATTTGGCAATAAGTGAAAACTAATGAGAAGGTTTCCAGTATCAGTTCATGGTTTAATAACCTAACCCAAGGAGGTGCTGATATAAAGAAAAACTGAGTTGAGAGTTGCTTCCTTCTCTTGAATGACTATACTGTCATAATGCGCTGTTACGAGTTGCATTTCTCAGCGTCACACAAAATGGGACATGGACACTTGGCCTGTCCTCCTGGTTCTGGTATCAAGCAGGATTTTAACTGGGTTTTTAATGATAAATATGTGTGACCTTGGTTTTTGCCATGATGACAACAATATTATAATATCCTGCATATTATTGGCATCGGTCTCATGTGACCTACGTGTTTTCAGGTGCTCCTCACACTTCAAATTAAATCTGATGAGTCTTATTTCCAACAACCATTGGCGCAGTGCTACTTACTTATGAAGTGGTGACAAGCTCGGCAGTTTGCATGCATTAGCCCGGGGAACATGCATTAGGGTGGGGTGGGGAGATGACCGCAGGTAGGTGAACGAGGCCACTGCTAATAGGGGCTGAATGGCAGGACACTTCCGTCTGTAGCAGCGAGAGTAACGCAGCCATAGGACGGCTACTGAGTCACCACTCAGTAGCACGTTATCATGCTGGCTAGTGCGCTGTCTGGGCCTTAACCATCTCTTTTTTTTTTTTTTTTAAAGATGTTATTTATTTACTTTTAAGATTTATTTTTATTTATTTTTAGAGAGAGGGGAAGGGAGGGAGAGAAACAGCAATGTATGGTTGCCTCTCACATAGCCCTCACGGGGACCTGGCCCGCAACCCAGGCATGTGCCCTGACTGGGACTCGAACTGGGACCATTTGGTTCCCAGCCCGTGCTCAATCCACTGAGCTACACCAGCCAGGGCTGTGGGCCTTAATCATCTCTTGCCCACACTTCAAGCGTTCTCTGTCTCTAGTCTTTCTCCCATGCTGTTCCAATAAGCTGGGAAGATATACAGTCCTGAAGATAAACACCCAGTGACTTTTCACTGTTTGCTTAAAGCATTCACATAACATTCCAAACTTATTTTCATTTCAAGCGACCAGAAAGGAACACAAGAGTGGGATGGCTAAGGTGAGGAATGACGTTGAAGTGTCATGTGTAAAAGGACAGGGAAGTTCCCTGGAGTACCCAGAGCCCACGAGCCCCTACGGCAGCATCGCCAGCTCTTTTTGGTTTTTGTACTACACTAAGGGATGAAAGCAATGATTCTTTGGTGAAATAGCAGGTAAAGGATTCACCTTATTTTCAGAGAACACCTCTTCCAAGGACCATCCATCTACCGTGCAGCCTGTGTAAGTTATAAGTCTTTGCTCAGTCCGCATTCAATTTGCTTTGAGTGGACATCTCTCCTCCAAACACTCCAGGATACTAGTGGACCAAAGTGAAGGGTACTGGGATCCTGACACCTTACGTAGTAGTAAAAGGCAGAGTTGGGTTGGTGAGAGATGAACTGAAACAGCTGGAGACTTCCCTGAGTTGGGCAGTGGCCACGAACACCTTTCATTTCAATGTTTAATGAATAATGAGGAGCTCATAAAATAATGTGTTTTAAATTTGTTTCAGCATAGAAAAAAAAGATTAGCAAAATACATACAGCATATTAATGGTGGTGGATTGTGGAATTATAATTCCTATGTTTTTTCCTTCTTTGGATCAGTTTTTCTAGAATAAGCATGAGAAAATATATAGTGGGGATTATGTCAACTCTAGAGATTTAGAATAAGAAGCATAAGGAGTCTAAGACTGGGCACTATGAGCAATGAGGTCATGTTTCAATTAATGTATTCCCCATGATTATTTAAGTTCTAATATTGTAGATGTTCCATTTCAAAATTTGAGAAAAGTTCCATGTTAAGTGAGGATATTTGAAAGAAGAGATAGGAAAAAAGAAAGGAAAAAAGGAAGGAAGGAAGAGAAGAAGGAAGGGAGGGAGAAAAAAAGGGAAAGACAGAAGGAAGAGTGAATCAAGTGATGCTTAACTAATTTGATGGTATCAAGTTTTGAGGGGTTTTTTCCTCCTTCTTCTTTCCATTTTGCTCCAAATTCCCTTTGCCCTTAAATAAAATACTTTATTCCTCTCCCAGGAGTATGCATAGTCACTTTCCAGAAATCTCTAATAATTATGTGGAAGAGAAGCTTGGGAACTTGAGATCCAAAGACTATCTCCAAGATGGCTTAGTCAATAGTTCCAACATACTTGCTCAACAAATCATTTACTGTATTATTGACCAGTAGAGCTACTACTTGCTGTAAGAAAACCAAACTGCTTCTGATGATGAACACAGATAATTCTTACTTACAATTGAAAGGATTTTCTATATGAAAGGTTTAAACACAAATTCAGCTGGGATCGGTTTTGAGGAGGAACCAGGACATTTGGGTACCGTCTGACGAGAAATATAGGTAAAGCAGTCCTGACAATACTATGCACACAGCAAGGACTTAGAAATAGCTGTCATTTGTTGACTTTCTATTATGTACTAGATACTGGGCCACATACTTCTTATGGATTATATCTAAATTCCTCACTGATCAATCTGACTAATATTTTACCAAACTGAACCATACTTTACAAATCTGAAAATTGAGATGGATAGCGTTGTCTTCAGGGTCACAGACCTAATAAGTGTCAAAGACCAAAATTTAAGACAAGCCTTTGATTCTCTAATTTTGCTTTACTATATATTCTAGGAACGATCCTAGTCTATGAACAATGCTTGAGGAATTAAGTTTCACTTCCATTTAATTTCCCTTTCTACCCATGCTATAGGACAAAATGATGCACATAGTTTAAAAAACGTCACATTGTAAGAGAAGAAAGTGAAGTAAAACCTTTGGACAATCAACAAATTTCACTTTCAAACCTATAATAAGAGTAGAACTTCTTCTTGAAACAAGGTTCAGCTACTTTAGTTTCAGATTGGAATACATCCTTAATAAAGGTACACCTGGCACTCGTTCTTAATTTGCTTGAGTAGCCAGCGAGACAATGAGGTCACAAAACCACCGTTCATGCCACTTTCAATTGAGACAAAGAGAATGCACTTATACAAGCTTCGTGACTGAAGTTTCTAACTATGGCTACCTAGTTGTCGGTGTCTGTGTATGTCACCGACTGTTGAGTTGACCCCAACTCCTGGCAATTCCATGAAGGAGTGATCCCTGCAATGTCTTGTCCTCAGCAGTCACACTCAGTTTGCAGAGACTCATGCCTATGCCTTCTTCTATAGAGCCAATCTATCTCATATTTGGTTCTCCTCTTTTCCCGCTGCCTTCTATTTTTCCCCAGCATTATTGTGTTTTCCTAAGAACCCTGACTTCATAATGTTCTCAGAGTAGGACAGCTTCAGTTTTGTTATTTTTGCCTCCAGCAATAGTTCAGGCCTACTTCGCTCTAAGACTCACTGTTAATGAATGCATTACCGTATTATGACTTCATTCACAAAGACTTTGTCTGACCTCTCTTCTCAATATATTTCTGCTTCTCCATTTCATAGGAAGCTTCAGAAAAGGCGAACTCTGGCTCTACGTAAAACACATGGCAACATCCTCTGGACTTATTTTTTCTAAGACTGGGAACAACAAAGAGAACTGAGTCCTAATCAACTCTGAACTGTGGCTCTCTCTTTTCAATGATCATCTCAGGGAAAGAAGGCCTAATGCAAGGGACAGTTGTTAGCAGAAAAAATACCTCATCCAACAGCCTTGGCTTCATGATTGCTACTTGTAAGCCACTTCTTTCTGGCAACAAAGCACTGAAATAGACATACTCCCTTGATACTTGACTTTAAGAGAAGCAATTTAAGATTTCTTCAAACTTGCAGTTGTTTGGTGAAAAAGAACTTGCTTTAAATGAGAATTTGAGGATCAAGTTAACCCCCTATAATTGCACAAAGCTTCCGTTGGAGGAATGTATGGTTTTTGCAGGGCAATGGAAATGATTTTTGGTGCCAATAAACATAATGCCTACATGATCTCAGAATAGTTAGGGGGCTTGGGGACTCTGGATTTAGTTTAGGATTCCCAGAAAAAAATTGGAGATCGCATTGTAAGCAATTGGATATAGTTATTTATCTATACATCAAACATTTACTGAGTGGCTGTTATGGCCAGAAACTGTTTTAAGTGTTTGGATACATCAGTAAACAAAACAGAATAGAACTCTGTCCTGTGTCCTAGGAGAACTTATATTCTACTCTGGAGAGAAAAACAATAAATTCTAAATTATTAAATAGCTTATTAGAAGGTTTTAAATGGTACAGCAAAAGGAAAATGCAGAGCAGGGTAAGGGGATATAGGGTGTGGGAAATGCTGGTATAGGACGGTAGCATGACATTATTAAGGATGTATTCATGAAAGTGCTATTTAATATCTGTGTGTTATTGCTAACAGTGTTTTAGCTAACATTGTTATAGAAGCTAACAGTGAAAAGAGCATGATGCGGATCTGAAGTCAAGCAAAGAAGAGAAGAAAGAAGGAAAATTGGATGGCAGTGTCTGAGGCTGCAGTGCAGTTCTAATGATAGTTCACTGTGGCCATCAGGGAGTTATTCAGCTGAGTCGACCATCAGAGCAGCTCTGCATCTCCCAGGAACAGAATTGTCTTAGCATCCCTGCTCACTCGGTCATTGGCTGGGAGCAGCCCATGGAAAGTTTGGCCTCTGTGCTGTGATGTGTTTCAGATTACAGCAGCTGCGGTCAGCAGCCAATTAATCCTCTGCAATCAGAGATACAAGAGGCACATTCTCATGGTTGCTGTATTAGCAAAATAGACATCTCAGATGTTTGACAGAATGGCACCTTGCCCCTTCCTCTCATCCCTGCACGTTCATATTCCATTGGGAATCAAAACTCTTCTGTGCATGGCTAGTTCTCATGGGAGGGATGAGCAAACGGTCCACACTGGACAGATCAGTCTTTCGCTTCTGGTAATTTCGATCTTGAACAGAGGAACCCAAGATCAAAAAAAGAGGATGCAGATTCATTCAACAATAAGGGCCAGAAAAATCTTTCCAGTTATTCCTGCTACTTCGACTTTATAGAACACTACTGCTTCCTCCCTTTCCAAGGGCTAACGGCTCATTCCTTTTTTTGATTCCATGTAACAACATGTTTTCAATAAATTATTATTCTTGTGTGAGTTAACTAGAATCAATGTAAGTTGCTTAGAAAAAAACCCTAGTTACAGAATGATATATTTAGAAAAGATAGTCAGGATGTAATGTAAAGAACAGAGCGCTTAGATGACATTGCATGTGGAAGTCCTGGGCTCTTCATGTACTTGCTGAGTGTCATCAGATACAAGTTTTACATCTCTCTGCATCACATCTGCATACTGGATATGTGGTCAGTTCTTGTGATTAAGAGCTTCGAAGAGGCCAATATATATAAAAGTATTTATACCTTTTGACTAGTTATATAAAGTAAGGGTTTTGCTGGTATGTGCTTTAACTTTTTTAACCATAAAAAGACAATCAGCTACAACTATGGCTCAGTATTAATATTTGTTAAAGCCAGATGATAGTATGGGGAGAGAGTATTTATTATGAAAACCTTTTTCTTCTGTCTATGTATAAAACATTTTATATTTTTTTATTAAGAAAATATCACTTTGAAAAATGATGAATTTTTAGTATTTCCTTGTTCATCTATTCTAATATCAAGTTGCAATACACAAAGTTATCTTAAATTTCTGGAGTTAAAAAATATCCTAAAGATTATGAGACAGAACTCTTTATTGCAAAGTTGAAAATCCTTCCACTGTCCTTCAGTGGTTAAGTCAACTGTCCAAGGTCAAAATGTTAATTGTTGGAAGAGTGAAACTAGATCTCAAATCATATGACTCAATTTTATGGGGTTTGTGCTAAGACACAGTACATTTCTCCAAACATTAAATAAAAATCACCAAAGAAAAAATATCGCCTAGCTGGTGTGGCTCAGTGGATTGAGCATGGGCTATGAACCAAAGGGTCTCTGGTTCAATTCCCAGTCAGAGCACATGCCTGGATTGTGGGCCAGGTCCCCAGTAGGGGCCATGTGAGAGGCAACCACACATTGATGTTTCCCTCCCTCTCTTTCTCCTTCCTTTCCACTCTCTTTGAAAATAAATAAATAAAATCTTAAAAAGAAAAGAAAAGAAAAAATATCACATAAGTGAATAATCTAGTTTTGAGATCTTTAAAGGAAAAATTATAGTGTTTGTCTATATTATTGATTAATTAAGCCAGGACATGTAACAATCCAGCATTGATCAAATCCTTTTTAACCAATTAGGTTCAGATTAGAACCTGGGTTTAAAAGATTGGGCAAAGTAGATAAAAAAGGATGGAAAACATGTTCTAGGAGAGAGCCGAAATTTTGAGATGAGCGTTTGAAAACAAGGCAGAAGGAATTAAGAAGATATGGTGAAGGATCCCACGGCAATTCTCCAGTGTATAAATAGAAGATTGCAGTTTTAGGCGTCAAGTTAGCACTTTCCAAGAACATGCAGACAACAAACATACTGAACATTTCTTCCATTGTGCAAACTCTCAGCGAAGACTCACGCTCGCTGCGCCAGATTGCCCTGAGTCACAAGTTGGCAGGAATGTGAAATAAAACAGTTCGATGCTTCCTCAACTCCCTGCTTCTGCTCTAAAATGCAGCTGGTATCTCACCAGAAACTTGAGGCCAAACCCTAGTACCTGGGTCAGCACGGCTGTACCCACCATGCTCAGGTGATGTATCAGCACCAACAAGCCTGCCCCAAGGCAGACATCGCCAGCGAAAAATACATTTATGCATAGCATTTTCTCACTAGCTTCTATACAATTATAGGCATTTTCCTCCAAAACAACAATAAAAAAAGACATTTGGAGTCTATACATGTAATTAAAACATGACAACTCAGAATTCTTCTAACTACATGGGCTCTAATTTGTTATTCCACGTAACAGGCTTGGTAGGTTCATCTTCAGAGGTCAGCAAACTTTTGTTTTGTGAAGGGCTAGACGGTAAATATTTTTAGCTTTGTAGTTTGTATAGTTTCTGTATCACCCACTTCACTGCTATGAGAGTGCTAAAACAGTAACAGATACTGCATGAACAAAGGAGCATCTCTGTTTTTCCAAGAAAATGTCCTTTACAGAAAGAAGCAGGGGTCCTGCTGGATATGGTCCACAGTCCACACTTCGCCTTCTGCAGAGGCCTACAGATTACTGTACACTAGCTGTTCACTTTTGATTCCTTGGGAGTTTCGACCAGGCCCTTTACAACCACAGTACTAATAAGAAGCACTATTGGTTGGTGCAAGAACTAGATAAACTCTTTCTTTAGGTAGAACCTAGACTCTGAATGTCTCAGTGGTGTGCATTCTAAAAGATTATCCAGATAACCTTAATTTCTTAAGTAAAGTGTAATCATTTATCTTCTCTTTTGGCCATGAGAATAGACTTAATTATCTTTCACCTGAAAAACCAGTTTAGAGGGATCATTGACAAAGCTTTTCCTCCAATTGCATAACAAGAAGCTACTTTGGAGACTAGGCACTGAATAGGAACTCTCTGAGCTGCATTACAAAGCAAAATACATGCAAATCAGGAGCCTCCAGGAGTGAAATGGAGACTGGTCAGAGTCCATAGGCGGCAAGCCAACACAACTGGCAGCTAAAAAATATTCCACACTCACTAGTCTGGCAATCTCTTCTCTGCATGTAGATGAACAGGTAGTTTTCTAAACCATTCTAAATATCATATATAATGAAACTGCCTTAGGCAAAAGGGGATTTTTTAAACCTTAAAATACATTCTGAGTTTAATATTTTCCTTTTTAATGTCTCTTTTTGGGAGCATTGTTAACAAGATTTCTTTTGTTGTTTGACTCCTCCAGTATTTCTGAAACAGTGCCTTTAAAAAAAAAAACGGTGGAACAAGATGTTTCAAAAGATAATTTAGTGGACTCAAAATTGAGAAATTCTGGGAAAGTAAAGGCTTCAAGAAAAATAGCTCTTCTTATCAGATTAAATCAGCTCTCAAGTAATAGTTTGGTTATACTGAGAATTGGTCGTACCAAGCCATAAGATATTTTGTCATTTGATGTCATCTTTAATGATGCTGCATCTTGGGTCCTAACATCAGTGCTTGTGGATTAGTAAATATTTAAAAAAAACAGAGGACTTCAGGCCAAGATGGAGGCATAGGTAGACACATTGTGCCTCCTCTCACAACAAAAAGAAGGACAACAACAATTTAAAAACAAAAAGCAACCAGAACTGACAGAAAATTGAACTGTATGGAAGTCCGACAACCAAGGACTTAAAGAGGATGCATTCATCCATGTAGGAAAGGCGGAGCCTCGCAGCCTGCGGAGGGGGCTCGCAGACTGGGTGGGACCAGTGAAACCTTGGCTGGTGGAGCGGGGGTCCCAAATTCGCACAACGGGAGGAACAAATGGGGACAGAGACAGACCGTGCAGCCCAGGGCTCCATCACAGAGAAATAAAGCCTCAAATCACTGACTGAAAACACCTCTGGGGGTTGAGGCAGCAGTGGGAGGAACTCCTAGCATCACAGTAGAGTTCACTGGAGAGACCCACAGAGTCTTAGAATGTACACAGCCCACCCACCCAGGAATCAGCACAGAAGGGCCCAATTTGCTTGTGGGTAGCTGGGGAAGTGACTGAAAGCTGGCAGAGAGCGGAATAAGCACCATTGTTCCCACTCAGACCCCTTCCCCACAGACAGCATCACAACACTGCAAAGTGGGTTGCCCCACCCTGGTGAACACCTAGGGCTCTGCCCCTTATATGTAATAGGCACACCGAGAAAAAAAAATGGCCCAAATGAAAGAACAGATCAAAGCTCCAGAAAAAATACAACCAAGCCACAAACAGATAGCCAACCTATCTGATGCACAGTTCAAAACACTGGTAATCAGGATGCTTGCAGGATTGGTTGAATTTGGTCACCAATCAGATGAAAAAATGAAGGCTATGTAAGTGAAATAAAGGAAAATGTACAGGGAACCAATAGTGATGAGAAGGAAACTGGAACTCAAATCAATGGTGTGGACCAGAAAGAAGAAAGAAACATTCAACCAGAAAAGAATGAAGAAACAAGAATTCAAAAAAATGAGAAGAGGCTTAGGACCCTCCAGGACATCTTTAAACATTCCAACATCCGAATTACAGGGGTATGAGAAGGAGAAGAGGAAGAGCAACAAATTGAAAACTTATTTGAACAAATAATGGAGGAGAACTTCCCCAATTTGGCAAAGGAAATAGACTTCCAGGAAGTCCCAGAAGCTTGGAGAGTACCGAAGAAGTTGGACCCAAAGAGGAACATACCAAGGCACATCATAATTACATTACCCAAGATTAAAAATAAGGAGAGATTTTTAGAAGCAGCAAGAGAAAATGGGACAGTTACCTACAAAGGAGTCCCCATAAGACTGTCAGCTGATTTCTCAAAAGAGACCTTACAGGCAAGAAAGGGCTGGAAAGAAGTATTCCAAGTCATGAAAGGCAAGCACCTACATCCAAGAACACTCTATCCAGCAAAACTTTCATTTAGAATGGAAGGGCAGATAAAGTGCTTCTCAGATAAGGTCAAGTTTGGGGAGTTCATCATCACCAAGCCCTTATTATATGAAACATTAAAGGGATTTATCTAAGAAAAAGAAGATAAAAAATATGAACAGTAAAATGACAGCAAATGAACAGTTGTTAACAACCACACCTAGATCAGAAGCAAAAGCAAACTAAGCAAACAACTAGAACAGGAACAGAACCACAGAAATGGAGATCACATGGAGGTTATCAACAGGGGACTGGGAGGGGGAGAGAGAGGGAACGGTGCAGAGAATAAGTAGCATAAACCATAGGTAGAAAATAGATAGGGGGAC